>CM021103.1:211902256-211988016 GCA_007115665.2 Sequoiadendron giganteum
GTTTTCTATCCCTACCACTTTGAATCATAGTGGCAGGGATAGCAAACACCAAACTATAATGGAAAATACCCTCTAGCACTTAGGTTTCAACAAACTTCCACAAACTATGGTGAATTAGGCACTTTTCTGTCAAAAGGCTAGTAGCCTTACCTGGTAGGACAGTCAATATAAAATCCACATGGAGGGCTTTCAAGACACCAAACCTATGGATTTAGACATCCAAAATTAGCCCCTACAAATTTCCAAAACCTTTCCTCTTGACTGTTAAGGCATCACTCACAATGGCCCTTTCTACCACTACTCCAACAGGCCTAATTCACAGACCTACACCTGGGTCTTGATTACCTAGGATCTCCCCTTCACCCCAAAGAAAAAAAAAAAACTCCTACAAGTTTTCCACACCTGTTACCATCATTCCTAAGTTCCCTTCAAATAGATTCTTCAAAATCAAGCAAAAACTCACTTTTTTGCTTGTCACATGGGCTTGCCACATAGAGATGTCAAGCCAAAACATTGCACCATTTGCCTCCAAAGGGCTTGCTGTTCTCCAATACTTCTAATACATAATATTTCACCCTCATACCTTCCATCCCACAAAGATTTTGCAATGCTACAATGTGGGAATGGAAGATGCATCCATATTTTGCCCAAAACTTTGATTTTAAGGGTTTTCAGACCACCCGGAAGTAAAATTAAGATATCTCCCTTATTACTCAATGAAATATCACAACTCCAACTCCAAAATAAATATTATTCAATTAAATTTCCAAAAATTACATGCTTCAATCATAAAACAAAATTTTCATATCGTACCAAGCATGGGATCAACAAATTCTATAGAAAAACACGGGGTTTAAGACCACCCAGTAGTAAAATAAGGATATCTCACCCAATTCTTAATGAAATCACACCATTAAAATGCCAAAAGAAACATTATTTCATTATATTTTCAACCATTATAGGGTTGTAGTGTGGAGAAATATGTACAGGCCGTACTGTGTACAAGATTAGCAATTTCCTTATGAAAAACTCACAAAACAACAACTTCTTCTTAGAAACTCCTTCCAAACATGTTCAACAACCTCTCCTTCGAGATATTACAACAATATATCATGTTAACACCTTCAAAATACCTCTTGAACCAACCAACTACCATAACCACCCTTTGTTAGACTCCTAAGATGGCAATTTTGCCAATATTGTTCCTAATCACCATCCCTTTACAACTTGATTTTAAAGATCCCTCTTAACTGACCTATCAAAATTTTAAATACAATTTCAAATGGTCATTGAGACCTTATTATAATGAAAAACATAAGACCCAAACTTACACTATATCCTATGCAACAGGATCATATTGCCAACATGGCATAAAAATGGACAACTTGTGACATTACATCTTATTTTAGCATATTTTGCAACATACTTGTTGCAGATAATTTAAAAGACCTTCAAATCATTTGAATGAACCTTAAAGACCTTCAAACCACTTCAATGAAAATTCAAGGCCCATTGCCTAGTCATTTCAAGGTATAGGTGCTCCTGCACCAAAGTTACATTATGCTAGATGTCCATGCAATATGATGGGTTCCATAAGGCTAGCAAGCTGTATTATTCTAGAAACTCATTGAACACATGGCTCCACTGGCTAGCAAGGTGCATTATTCTAGGTGGACATGTTAAAAAGGGTGTTTATGAATCAACAAGTAGCATTATGTTGAGTCCATAGACCATATTTCCAAATTTTTAACATCCAAAGGGGACAAGGGAAAAACAAGCCTCACCTAAGAAGGTGCATAAATGTCCAAGAGGATGAAGGAAAAACTCATCGAATAAGGTGCATAAACATCCAAGAGGAAAAATGATAAAATCACCTAAGAAGGTGCATAAAAATTCAAGAGGACAAATAACAAACTCATCTAAAAAGGTGCATAAACATCCAAGACGATGAACGAGAAAAATTCAAAACCTCGAGGGGTATTATAATACCACCACAAAAGGTGTTCTCCCAAAAACCTGACAAAGGGGACATTGCTCATTACCTGAAGGGCCACACCTTAAGGAATATTACACATGACATCACCACCAAGAGAGGATAAGTCATGGAATAAAATATGACACTTTAGGCGATATTGTCTGTAGTAATACTACCAAAGGGAACATCATATGCCAAGAAAAGTCACACTCCTATGGGACATCAAGCCTAATAACACCACAAAGGAGACACTAACATAGATTGAGAAGGCCACACTTTTTAATTGACAAGGTCATATTTTCTAGGAGATGTATGTTATCATCACTAAAAAGGGACTATTTCTTATGCAAATAATATGAAGGGGACTGTCATATGGCCCCCTTAAAATGTTAGTGTACTTTCTACACTAATGTTTTACGGAGATATTGATGAGGGTGAAATCTGTCCTTATTTTTACCTTTAATTTACCCTTTATCCTTTCATTTATATAAGATCTTTTGTTGTTGATGCAGGAGCATCCAGTGGTGTAAGGGCAATCTTACATCACCCAAAAATATGTTTACTTTCATTTAGAGTTTTGTATATGTTTTTGCATTTCTGGACACCCTTTTCGTCGAAGAAGAATTCCCAACTTTCAGAACTGCTTTTCTACTTTTTCTGCTTGACTGCTATTTTTAGCAGGTGTGATTTTGAAGGTGTGAGGAGACATAAATTTAAGGGAAGCTTCAGGACAGAATAATAAACACTTTGGTGAAAGAATCAGGCGAAGATCATTCCCGGTTCAAAAGTTATTCAAGTTTCAGTTTCTGCTTTTTGTCCTACAAAATCTTCAGAGCTAATTTTGAGGGACTTAAAGGCTCTGGATGGGCCCGAAAATTGGCGGAAAACAAAAGTGGTTAGCTTTTAAGCCCCACTTTTCGGCACTTCATTTTCGCAAGACCTTTCTGAAAAGGTATTATCATTGAAGATCCAATGGTTAGATCTTGAGTTAGGGCTTTCGGAAGTTTGTGCATAATTAGAATGTTGTTTTTGGCTCTAAAGGGAGAATTGGGCTATTTATGGGGTAATTTCTGATTTTTGTGGGTAGTTTTTGGGAAAGAAGATCGCATGTTGCGAATAGGGGAATTTCTGTAAATTCTTTTATGTAATTTGCATGTATTGCAAAACTCGAGGATTGGAGATCCTCTCCATGTGAGAATTTCATACTTTGAAAATAATAAGATTTGTTAGTTTTTTTTTCTGTGTGATTTTCTGTGTCTCGGGTTGCACCCTCATCGGTTGTTCCTGTCACTATTTGTTAATTAAGTAAGGATATCTAATAAAATGCAAAGAAAAAATAAAAAATTGTAAATGTATAGAAAAATTCAATTATTTATTGATTACCTTTGTGACTATGGTAACAGGGGGTAATTAGGTGATGGTGTGTGGGAGTAAGAGGATCATCGATGGAATGAAGACAAGGTTGTTTATGATTCATGTGTCGCTTTTGATTAAGTTCGGTCTAAGTTGTTATTTTATTTTGGAATAATATTGAAGTTTGTAATCTATTTATAAGTAGATTTTAAGGTTGTTGGCCATAGGCCACAACAACCTAAACAATCATATGCTTTTTGATTAGCATTATCTATAAACTTAATAGTTCATAATCCCTATAAATATATATATCAAGACTTGAATTGATAATCAATAATATACAATTATAAGTTGTAGTTCTGGTTTTAAAAGATTGTGATTTAAAATATCATTTGCATGAATATTGAGTAGCATGGAATAAGATTTCATTTTATCATTGGACAATTGGAGAAGGTAGGGCTCACTTCCTCGATTGCTTGGTGAATTGTTGTAGTATTAGTGTGTTGTGTGGTAATAAGATTCTTTAGTTTTAAATCTATTATCATTGTGTTAATTCAAAGTTATTTAGTGTATTGTTAATTATTATGTTGGAATAATTTGGTGTACTATTATTTATTGTGCTTATGTTTATAGGTGATTCCATCATAGCATATCATCTTGTAATGCATATCAGTCAACATTCTTGTTGTTCTTAGTTTAATATTACAATCGGTGTTAATTAGTGTATTCATCAATATATGTGAATTTAGTTTAACATATTCCATTTCAATTCCAGTACTTAGTTATCTTTTGCTAATTCATTTTTAGTGTGGAAACTTTAATTCTATTTTACTATTTGGTTTTAATCTACCTTTGTTACAAACTATTCTCAGCATAGGTTCCTATCACACAATTGATATGAAGTACGTAAACCAGATTTCTAAATAAATATAGGCCACAAATAGTTGCATCCATCCAAACTTAGCTTGCTAGGTTCAACCCTTAGGCAAACAACCCTAATATCTTTGATAAGTTCATGACTCCTAGATTGAAAATTAAGGAATAAACTGGGGAAACCTCCATGAAATTCCTCAAGATAGATTTAAACACATTTTCCAACTAGATAGAATTACAAGGATAGTTTTCCCCTAAATTTCATCCATAGTTTAATCCAATCCTTTTGGCACCATTTTCAGGGAAGAGTATTAAAGGCCTAAAACCATAGTAAGCTGAGTTAGGACCAGTATGTCAAGAGGAAAGCCTATAAAAATGTCAATCTTATTAAGGCTAATACTCCCGATTTGTGTTGTTATAAATCATATAGGTGCATGAATCATAGTAGGGATAGTAGAGGTAGATTTTTTAAAGGAGAAATAAAATAGTTCACATAAAAAACCGAAAAACAAAACAAAACCATCCATTAAGGGAAGTAGCTCACAATGAGAAATTTTGAAAAATAAATTACAACCATTAGTGGTGCACACTTCACCCAAGTCAAAATTAGTTAAACCATTAGTTGTACACCCATCACCTAAGAAAGAGTTACCCAAACGAGATATTGAAAAGTTTGTTATTAAGTCTACCATTGTTGAGACCCCTTTTGATATCCATCCAGAGTCTTCCAAACAATTACGAAAAAGCGTTGCAAATTTATTCCAAGAATCTTACGAGACTAGAGCCAATCCATCCTTAGGAAACCAAAAGCCATTTAAAACATTCTTCACCCCTTGGGAATCTCAAGTCATGGATGATCTCAACAACAACGATAAAAATGTGAGAGAATTAGCCCACAATAACCCAATCACTTTTCAGTTTCCAATTATGAATCCTAAAGAGGATGCCCCTACGAAAAATATTCCCCATTTCACTTTTCTGATTTTTTGTGGTCTTTGTGTTGAGATCTTAACATGTTCTTATTTGAGTTTGATGTGTTGTGCCATAGTTATGACTATCAGATCGATGTACATAACATCAAGTTATTCTCAACCATGCTAAAGGATGCAACCTTACGCTGGTTCATGGACCTCAAAAATATCAGAACATGGCACGTCATGAAGGAATTATTTTTGAAAAAATACCAGGAGTATTGTAAAATGAGTGAGGTTTGGGACGAGATATTTTGTATGACACAAAAAGAAGATGAGACCATGGAAGATTACCTCGAGTGCTTCATGTTCAACCTACAATGATCACAACAACTAGAGCTAACTCCTGATACTATTAAAATGTTGTTTCTTAGGAAAATAAGGGATGATACTATGAATGCATTGAATTTAATAGAAAAAGGTAATGTCTCTAAATTAGAATTTGATATTGATGTTTGTGAAAATTGTAGGAATTACTCGAGGTCTCAACATTCGGGGAGGAATTATTCAAGTAAGCTTTCTTCTTTAGGAAATACCACAGGTATAATAAAGCATGAAATAGATTACTTACTTGAAGATCTTAAAACTGATTTGTTAAATCATATGGGTAAAAAAATAGACACTTTATATACTTGTAGAAAGCAAGAAGAAGCTGAAAAGGCCTTTGATGCCTTCTATCCGACCTACCATAAGAGACATAGTAGCAAGGACTTCCCTTATAATAGGACAAATTATTAATCCTTAGAAGAAGCCACTAAAATTTATACCTTAAGGCCTCTTCCTTTAGGAGTACCTGATATTGAACATTCTGAGGAACCTATTTGTAGACATGGAAAATATACAGATTGATCCTACACACCTGATCCTAATCTTACTAACATCGTTTCTTCCTAAATCATCCCCTTTACTAATTAATTTAATTGAATAATCTCTATTTAATTAAATTCATCAAATTTAATCTCTTAATTAAATAAATCCCCTTTTATCTAATTAATTCATCATCTCCTATTAATTAAATACCTCCATGTCAAAACATCACTCAAAGTATCACAATCATGTCATCCACCACTCAAACCCCGGAAATCAATGCGACCATTCCACTCATCACAACAGTCAACACCATTCTGCCACCACCGCCAAAACACAACATGGAAAATTCATTCTCCATCATGTTGCAAGCCACTCACCAAGTTTCCCACCAAAAGGCACTCCAAAACCAACAAGCTACACAACTAGATGCTCAGCAAGTGCAAGCACAATTAGCTGCCCAACAAGCCGCACAAGGTGCACAAGCCACACAAGCCGCACAAGTCGTATAAGCTGCACAAGTTGTGCAAGTGGCACAAGTAGCCCAACAATCATAGGCTCAAGCTCAATCCTAGCACTAGGCTCAGTAGGTGCAAGCACAATACTAGGCACAATTGTAAGCAATCCATCAAAAAGTGTATCAACAAGTCTTGCAAGATTTTCAAGGAAAACAACAAGTAGCTCAATTGCAAGCCCAACAACAAGCATTGTTGGCACAAAAACGTGACCAACAACAAGCGTTTTTGGCTTAGCAGAAAACAAAAACATTACTCCCTCAACAAAGCTTGCAACAGATTCTCACCACAATCGTTGAAAATGATGATCAAGATCCTTCGACCAATGACCATGTTTAAAATGTCTCTACATCACCTAATGAGTTAGAGGACATATCTTAAGCATTTATTCCAAAGCATGATCAAAATATTTCACCAAGGTCTAGCAATGATCCTTTCCAAAATATATGTACATCCTTTGACCTCATGACATTTGAGAAACTTCCTATGCCTAATGAAGATATCTAAGAACCCTTTATAAGCAATCCATTCTTTGAAATTGACCCATGTCAAGAACTTGATCCAAAGCATGTTGAAGGCAATTCTGAAATCATTCAAGATCAAGATTTTGCATCTCCAAGCTACTACAATGATATAATGGACACTCTCCTATCTATACAAGATGATCACATCCACATAACACATACTCCTCCATCTACCCATGAGATGCTTTCTTTGGATGGACACATAGATGGTCTTCATTCATAACAATATTCCTTTACTCCTAACATTATTACACAAAAGAGTAGGTTATTGATTCCTACAGTCAAACTAATTTATCAATATCAGGATCAGATATAGCCAAAATTCAGACTAAGGAAATCATATATGAAGATATCTAGTATTATCCACTCAAGGGAACATGTCAGATAGAATAGGATATTCTAGAGTTAGCACATCAACAAATTGAAATAACATCATTTGCAGTTGTCATTTATCAAAAGATGTCTGCTCAACAAGACATCTCAAAAAAATTAGAATCAAAGCATGAAGGTACTACTTCCATACTAAGGGAAACTATGTCTCAAGGAAACGCCAACATAGGGAGAACAAAGAATCCTTATAATGAAATCAATGCCAATACTACAACCAACCACATCATGAATTTTCATCCACCCATCACCCCATCCATGAATTGGGACCAACATCAAAATAAGGTTTTGAATCAAAGCATAAAGAATGTTGTCAAAGCAAAAGAAGCTAAGAAGCATATCAGAGAAATCAAATACATATGGATACCAAAAAATACAAAGAAAGATGATCCCTATCATACTCCATTAGTCAAAGAAACTATGGGGAAAAATAAAAAGGGGGCAAGTATCCATCAAATATTTCCACAAAGGAAAAATTATATCAAGCAGTTGGTCCTAATTCCATGCACACTTCCATATCCATCCATCATTGCTCATCTTCCCAAGTTTGGAGAGTCAAAGGTTCCAAACTATCAACCAATCCATCTTTTATTCCTAAACACACTCCACCATCCATGCCTCAATGCATAATATCCAATTCTCACATTGACCATGTGTTGGTGATGACCCTTCATCATAAGGATTCAGAATGCACTCTATCGCGATGTGCACACAAAGATAGAGTTAACTCCAGTATTAGCAAAGTAGATCAGAGATCTCAAAAGTTGCATTCAAGTGCACGTATCTTGGCAAGGAAACTTATTCAAGCAGGATATCAATGACACATTATGAAATAAGAATCTACATCAATGACATCAAGTGGTTTAGCATGAACTTGGAATCTTTCATCCAAAAAATCCAAAAAAATCAAAAAAATAAAAAAATAAAAAAAGGGATTAAAAACAGTAAAGAAAAAAACTCATCCTCTAGTAAAAACCACTTTGGTGGCAATTTGGATAGGTACCATGATGAAAAACTGGAAAATAGGCATCATGTGTAGAATCGAGCATCTACATGTGCCAATTCAGGTGAAAGCATCGCATCCCATCCATAATAAATCCAAAATTCCCTCCATCTTACCCATAATAAATCCATGTTCATATATTTGTATCCATCTTCCAAATTATCTTGATCTTGACCAAGTTTGGTGCAGACTTCACACTTGCTTATGGTAGAAATCTTGACATGGGTCATTTTCATTGATCCTATCCTACCCAACGTTATCTGAGCCTTGAAGCATTATCCAAATAAACATCCACTATCTGAACCCCTTATCCTATCGCAAGATAATCCTTGAAATCCTTTGAATGCTTACCATATCCATCCATCCACACACCTATCCAAGAATCGACCCATGGCCTTCCATACATTGCTCGACATTGAGGGCAGATATTTATATCTTGCTTTGGGAATAAATATTGATATATATCATCCAACTTATGTGGTGATCTAAACATTGGAAAACATGAAATCAAATTGGTCAAAGCATTTGTGATCACAAATCCGAATCACTAGCCCATGGCATATTTTGACAAGAAGAGGTTCCTTATCAAGCTTTATATTTCATCGAACATCAATGCAAATAATCAATATCAATTGCATCTAATGTGTACATCAACGCTACATCAAATCATTCAAATTTTTTTTGATCCAAACCAAGCATCAATCAAATCCAACCAATCCATCATTATCTCGGGATATCCTTCCCAATCCTCGTGTTGCTTAACACTATCCTTGCATTATTATGTGTCCTCAACAATGTTATCCTCATCAATCTTGAAATCCTCTTGTTGGTTAATACTATCCTTACATTGTTGTCTATCCTCAACAATGTTATCATCATCAATCCATTGATCAGATCAATCAACCTTATCTTGGTTTCCAAAAAAATCCCAAAATAGAGTACTGGTATCATCACATATTTCGTATCCAAATCGTCAAAATCATTCAAAAATTCAAAAATATTAGAAAATCAAAAATCAAAAACATCCAAATCATATCAAAATCAAAAATTGGCATCATCTTGTCGAACTACGTCATCTCTGAGTTGGAACGTAGACAAGGTTGATCTATGATCATCCCTTGAGACACCCTAGGTCAGTCCTTTAGGCATCTATCACAATCTAGCAATCTGTTTGCCCATCTAACTTTTCATCAATCAAGTCTATCGTCAGTCAAACTATGTGGTCTCTACATGTATACCATAGGAAAGGCTAATCTATGGATCAACTCCTAAGACCCCTAGTATAGGTTTTTAAGTTAGTCTCTTGGTTAAAATCTCGAAAATACCAAAAACATTTGTAAAACATCTCAAAAATTCCAAAAATAGCCTCAAAATACTTCAAAAACACCAAAAACATCCAAATATTTAGAAAAACCCAAAATGGTGCATCCGTCTCATCTCGCCTTCACCCACAATAATCACTGTTCATAATAAATCAATCATCGCCTTCATCCTTTAGTGAAGCAATCAAAAACAAGTCTAGCAAATTCTAAAGTGAACACCTAATTGTCAAAGTCTCAAGTCTAGGTTAGTAAGCAAGCAAGTTGGTCAACTCAGAGTATCAATAGCTTATCATCCAATCAATCTCATTAAAACCCTGATCACAACATGTCCTAGGAATGTGACCTTCCTGTGATGGACATCAACATCAGGCATCAGAGTAGTTTAGTCTTGGCTAGCGGTATGAAGAACATTAGCTTGTTCATTTACTTTATCCTTTGTTTGGATATATCTTATTTTTTTCTCATTCCAAGGACCTCTAAATGATGCCTAAACAAAATAGGTTTAGAGAGAAAGGAATGGGGCAATGATCATTATCTTTTTTATCTACTATGCTTGTTGGATATTCTTGTAAAATAAATTTGTGAATACTTTCTTTGTTAGGTACATCCTAGCAAGGTTTTCATATGTCAAGTGTGAACAAGAATACTCCTATTTGATTGTCAAGTCAAAGTCCATCACACTAGGTACAACGCCATCCTAGTTCTTTATACCTTGATGCGTCATACTTATGTGTGTTATCAAAAATAAAGTAATTGGCCCTTTTAAAATCCCAACTCCTGGTATGCAAATCATCATCATCATTAATAATGTGAACTTGTGTGGATCCTCCTTTCATCCATCTTATTCTTCTTATTCTTCTATCTTTACTAACATTTCTATCAAAAATTGGTGTGTTTTATCAAAATATACATGAGGCTACCCATGGCCGATGACTGTCTATACATCATCAAAAATGTCTATGTCAAATATTTGATCTTTCTAAAGAATTATCTTTCATCCTCTGGTCAATAGAACCACTCCTCTCGAATTTAATCATGATCTCGATAAAAAAATCGAACATTTTTCGTTCGATCTCTTGAGGGGGCAGTTTATCAGCGTAATCCTTCTCGCTGGGGCAGCAGTGGGGCATCTGAAAAATCATGAAATTTTGATCTCGGCAAGGCTATTCTTTGAGCCAACGCAACAACTTATTTACTTCAAAGATGGGCAAAATATAGACATGGAAAATATACAGATTGATCCTACACATCTGATCCCGATCTTACTAACATTGTTTCTTCCTAAATCATCCCCTTTACTAATTAATTTAATTGAATAATCTCTATTTAATTAAATTCATCACATTTCATCTCTTAATTAAATAAATCCCCTTTTATTTGATTAAGTCATCATCTCCTATTAATTAAATAAATCAATTTGTTTAATTAATCATATAGCCTCTCTTTTAATTAAATAATTCATTTTATTTAATTAATCTCTAAAGTCATCTCATTTAAATTAAATAAATTTATCTTTATTTGATTTAAAACTAACACCATTCTCTTTAATTAAATAAATCAAACTTTATTTGATTAAGTCTAAAATCATTATTCCTCTCATTTTGATTTATTTAAATCCTAAAATCTAAGTCAAAATGGTCAAATCAGGATTAAATCTAATCCTAATCAGTTCAATCCTCTAGATTTTGCAACTTGCACAATAAATCAATTTATTAAATCATCAATTTTCATTCAAAAGGGAATCTTTTGTGGAATATTCTTCCAATTCAAAAATCCCTCCAAAAGGGATGGGTACTTCCAACAAGGCATTTAATGCCTCTCACATGTCTTTGTCATTGAGCCAAGTGACATTAACTCCATTTCCCTTCCCTCTAAACTTTCCAACTTTCAAATTTCAAATTTGAACCTAATAACATTTATTGGGTCATTCATCAAAATGTGCACAACCTTCCTTCATTCACATCTTGACAAGTGGTACTTGGCCATTGGATGTTGAATGATCTCACATTCATCCATTTTTCTGCTTCTCTTCTCAATCAAATCTATAAATAAGAGGTTTCTCTGCACACAATATCATCCACAATTTGAGTAAACACACTATACTCAATTTCATCTTCAAGCATATCCATTTTCATCTATTTTCAGCTAGGTTATGTAGGAATTCAATCAAATTGGATCAAATCTTCATCAAATCTTTATCAAATCATCATCAAGCTTACGAAGGAGTTGGGAAAGGGCCAATTTCTACACCTAATTGGCACCAATTCCCCCATGGGATTGAGTGTTTACATGCTTAAATAGGATTTCAATTACTTTTCATGCTTTGTTATTCATTTATTCCTATTTTGAACAATGTAGATGAATTTCATGGGTAATCTTAGTTCTAACTTGCATATGAATCTAATATTGTGTTTGTTTCCCATGTTTATGCAGGTCTAGGATTGGGGTTCACATTTTGGCTCTAGAAGGGGGCAATCATTTTGGGGTTTACTAATTAATTTAATTGAATAATCTTTATTTTATTAAATTCATCATATTTCCTCTCTTAATTAAATAAATCAATTTTATCTAGTTAAGTCATTCTCCTCTATTAATTAAATAAATCATTTTATTTAATTAATCCTATCATCCCTCTTTTAATTAAATAATTTAGTTTATTTAATTAAATCACCAAAGTCTTCTTATTAAATTGGATAAATTAAACCTTATCTAATTTAATCTAACATTATCCCCTTTAGTTAAATAAATCATAACATTTTTTTAATTAAACCCTTCCTCTCAACTTTGATTTATTTAAATCCTAAAATCTAAGTGAAAATGGTCAAATCAACTAATCTCCTATTAAATTAATTAATTTAATGCTAATCACCTAAATTCTCTAGATTTTTCCACTTGCATAATAAATCAATTTATTTGATTTATAAATTCACCAATTTCCATTCAAAAGGGATATTTTGTGGAATATTCCTCCAATTCAAAAATCCCTCCAAAAGGGGATGGGTACTTCCAACAAGGCATTTAATGCCTCTTACATGTCCTTGGCCTTGAGCCAAGTGACATTAACTCCATTTCCCTTCCCTTTAAACATGTCACATTCAAATTTCAAATTTGAATCCAATAGCATTTATCATGCACATTGACCAAAATGTGCTCATTCCTCCTCCAATCACATGTGGACAAGTGGCCTCTTCTCATTGGCTGGTATTTTTTCCCACATTCATCCAAATCCTTCAATCTCACTCATTCTTCCAAATTTGAAATCTATAAATTAGAGACTCTTCCTCTCATTCATCATCCATAGTTTGAATGCAAAGTTATTATCTTCACATTAGAGCAATTTTATATCATTTATTGAGCATTTTCCATCACCATAGCTAGGTTATTGCAGGTTTTCTCAAGTAGTTCATCATTGTTCTTCACCATCAAGTGGATCAAATCATCCAATCTTACAAAGGAGTTGGGAAAGGGCCAATTTCTACACATAATTGGCACCAATTCCCCCATAGGATTGATAGTTTGTTCATTAAAATAGGATTCATTTACTTCCATTTGTATTGTTCTTCATTTTCTTCCTATGTTAATGTTTCAATCTATTTTCATGGGGAATCCTTGTTCTTTATTGCATTTCAATCTAATAATGTGCTTATTTTCCATGTTTGCGCGGTTGTAGGATTGGGGTTCACACTATCTACTACATGGCCCCTAGATGACCTTTTCCACCTCGAGTAATGCATCCTAGAATGACAAGTGATTTTTTTCTCTAGGACCTAGCCAATTTAATTCTTTTTCCAATCAAACTAGATGGTATGGGATTTGGAAACAACCTCCACCATACCCTGAATGGATTCCACAATACCAATATGCTTTACATGTAAATAATAAGGTAAGATCTCCACTAATTCACTCACACAATCAGAGGCCATGGAGATCTTACCTTATTGCACACTTAATATTAATCCACATTTAACCACTAAACAAATCCAAGATCTTGTTGCCATGCTTAGAACTAATACAGATGAATTTTCTTGTGAATACTAAGATATGCATGGAATTCATCCTGACACCTATGCCCACCATATTTACATTGAAGAAGGTAGTTGCCCAGTTAGGAAACCATAGCGATGACTCAAACCTGTCTTGCATGAAATAGTTAAAGAGGAGTTACAAAAATTGTTAAATGTTGGGTTTATAAATCTTATTTTAGATAGTCAGTGGGTCTCTCATCTAGTTGTGGTTCCCAAGAAAAATGGTAAGTGGAGAATTTGTGTTGATTATAGAGCACTTAATAAATCTACTAAAAAGGATCACTTTCCATTACTGTTTATTGATCAAATGTTGGACACTCTTACAAATAAAAAAATATTTTCTTTTCTGGATGGGTTCAACGGCTACAACCAAATTTGTGTAGCACCTAAGGACCAATACAAGACTACCTTCACTTATCCTTGGGGCACCTTTGCCTATAAATTTTTCTGTTTTGTTTATGTAACACCCCTGCCACTTTTCAGAGGGTAGTTTTGAGCCTTTTTGCGGATCTTGTAAATGATTGTATTGAAGTGTATATGGACAATTTTATAATCCATGGTAATACTTATGAAGAGGCTAAAATAAATTTTGAAAAGGTACTTAAACATTGTATAGAAACTAATTTATCATTAAGCCATGAAAAGTGCCATATTCTTATGACAGAGGGGATAGTACTTGGTCATTATATTTCTTCCAAGGGTATTTAAGTCTATCCCAAAAAGATACAAATCATTCAAAAATTTCCTACACCTGCTATCCAAAAGGATGTGCGTAGCTTTCTAGGTCATGCAAGGTATTATAGGAGGTTCATCCAAAATTTTAGTAAGATTTCCTCCCCCTTGTTTTCCTTGTTAGCAAAAGATGTCATTTTGTCCTGGACACCAGAATGTAAAGAAGCCTTCGAAACCATTAAGAACAAGCTTGTAACCACACCAATACTTAGAGGTCCAAACTAGGAATTACCTTTTCATATTCACACTGATGCCTTAGATTGTTCCATGGGAGATGTCCTTGGATAGAAAGAGGATAACCTTTTCTACTCCATCTACTACATCAACAAGAATTTCATAGGAGCTGAGGTAAACTATATAGTAACTAAAAAGGTTTTTCCATATGTTGTTTATGTAATTAATAAGTTTCATCATTATATTATTGGATATAAAGTGTTCATTTGTAGTGATCATTTTGCAATTAGATTCCTAATGAATAAACCTATTGTAATTGATAGAGTTATTAGATGGATACTTTTTCTTTAAGAATTTGGCATTACTATACCTTATAAGCTTGGTTGAGAGAATGTGGTTTTAGGACTTTTGTCTAGGTTACAACAACAAGATGATGAACCAGTTATAGTTGATGATGCCTTTTCACATGAACATCTCTTTTCTATATCAACAAAAAGTATTTGGTACACTGACATGGAAAATTACCTGGTTACTTAGAAGTTCCCATCTCATTTCTCTTTGAGGGGAATGCAAAAAATTGGTTGGACTTAGTGGTGACTACACGTGGATCAATGGATTGCTCTTTAGACGTGGTATTAAAAATATCATGTACTGGTGTGTACCTAAAGATGATGTATTTGAAATTATTTTCGCATGTCACATAGAACCTTGTAGAGTAAATTTTGTTGCTCAAAGGACTGGCCAAATTATCTTAGTTGTAAGTGTTATGTTTAACATTGTGATAAATGTCAACATATGGGCCACCCCACGCGCTCAGATGAAATTCCCCTGCATCCTCAATTATCCATTGAGCCTTTGAAAAATGGTGGATTGATTTTGTTGGACCTATCAACCCACCATCTTAGAAAAAGGAATACATCCTTTTGTGCACATATTATGTAAACAAGTGGGTTGAATTTATTTCCTTGAAGCATGCAAGGGACACCAAGGTAGCATAATTCCTCTATTTTGAGAATTTTACTAGATTTAGTGTTCCATGAGAGATAGTCATAGATCAAGGTCCACAATTTACATCCAAACTCATTTCTGCTTTGGTTCATGAGTATGAGATCAAACATCACAAATATTCACCATATCATCCTCAAGCCAATGGACATGTTGAGTTTACCAACAAAGAACCTAAGAACATTCTTACCAAGACAATTTCCCTCCATAAGTGAGATTGGGCTGCACGAATTTCTGAAGTAGTGTGGGCCTACTGTACAATGTGGAAAACTACCATCGGTTTGACACCTTATTAACTTATCTATGGTAAGAAATTTGTTCTTCCTATTGAATTCAAATTCAAGACTCTTGGTATTGCACTCCAATTGGGATTGAACATGATTGATGCACAAAAAGAATAAATTGCATAACTTCACTCATTGGATTAACTTCATCAACAAGCACTCTTCCATGAAAATATTATTAAAAAAAAATGTTCTTTCTAGTATGATCATTTCATTCGACAACACTCATTTCAACCACATGATTGGGCACTATTGTATGACTATCATTTCCAAGATTTTAAGGGAAAGCTCCACAATCGATGGCTCAGGCCTTATAAAATTGATACGGTCTACGACAATGAAGTAGTTAAGCTTTGTACTATGGATTCTGATCACATGGCTCTAGTTGTCAATGATCACTGGTTGAAGTTGTACAAAAGGCCTATTTCCAAGGAGGATTTTTTCTCAAATTTTCCAAAGGAACTCCATCTCCTTGACAAGGTTCTTGTGGACTCTTCAAGTAACTTTTAGGTACTTTTCAAAATGTACTCAATTATTAAAAAAAAAAAGCAATTAAATATCAACAATGAAAATATTCGGGCATTGTTGGATAGTTAACATTTGAAAACTCGCTTTTAGCAAGCATTAAATGTTAAATAAACTTAGTGATGAAAACCAATTTTTTTGGTGCCTCTAAGTGGTGGTAGATTGAAAACTGGCATGTTGGCGATCTATTGTCATTAAAAAAAACCAAGAAAAATAATTCCTTGTCACTTTTGTGATAGGAACTACCTTTTTCAATTTTTTTTCCGTTTGTGCACTCAGGATGGTTTTCACTTTCTTCTATTTTGGCATGAATTTTTGACATCTAACTCTTCTTTTCAGCTAGGTACACCACCTTTTTGTATGCTTCATTCTTCCTAGTTATCTTGGGACTTGGTTCCTATCATTTCTCGAACAATAGTTCTTGTTCAGTCCTTTTTGTAGGTGTTACTGGTGGTGTTTGTTACCTTTTCTCCACGGTTCTTTTACCTGATTCTTGGTGTTGTTACTATCTTACACATTCTAAGGAATTTCCATGCTTCCATCTAGGCACTCCATCATTTCTAGACACCCTTCTTCCTTGGTGATTCCATGATCCACTTCTACACTCATGTCATTTTCTTGCCTGGATGCCCACTTACTTCCGTTGGTGATTCTTTCTTGCACTTCATCTTCCACATGGCGACATGTAATATATGGTACTCCATTTTATATTTCCATACCCCTCCACTTTGGCAATTTTTTTTCATGGTGCACTTTCTTGATGTACCATCATCATCACTTTATGTTGCCTTACTCTTAGCTACATCACTACTCTATTGGCATCGCCATGTCTGCATCAGCCATGTGATTTTTTCAGCTCCATTTTCTATTTCACCGGTCCCTCATGTGTTTGATTCCACATCAACCTTCCATACACATGATGGATCGGTATTGGTATATTTTGAGTTTTTGTTTTTCTTTATTATTTTATTTTGTCTTTTATTTCTTTAATAAATACTGACATCAACCGAGGATGGGTCACATGACAAGCTAGGGGAAGCTATCCAATCATATCCTTTTCATGTCTGAGAACTGTCAAATCATATCTATACCATATTTATTTTATTTAAATTCTTCATAAAGTCATATCTATCTGACTCATTGTAAACCTTTATTACCCTGTCATTATTCATGTAAACCATAACCTACCATAATTATCATTGCAAACCACTATCCAAACTTAGTTACCTTCTACTTACTTGCCATTTTTACCTCATCTTATAACTGTAATCCACTTTTGAATTGCTCCCAATACTCTTTTCCTTCCCGTGGTGGTTTCTACATTTGTTATTGGGTTTTTTTTGCACACTATTTTGGTTTAAAAACAACACACCATTCCGCTTTGAAAAAAACACACTATTCCAATTTGAGAGAACCTCCTTGTAGCATGATGTAAGGAGATCACTACCAATGTTTTGAGCCCACAACCATGGATGAATTGAGGGATTCAACAATTGTAGAAGTGGATAAATTTTTTAAGCATGTAGGGTAGGATACATATTTTAAGAGACTAAGGGGGTATGATGAAAAACTGGCATGAGAATTCACAATGACATGTCACAAAAAACAAGAACGGGTTTGTGGTTTGGAAATACCTATCATAGTGGAGGCCATAAAAAATCTCTCTAGTTTTCTACTCATAAGAGTGGACTATTTCCATGATTATTCAAAGCAAGTGCAAGATCTTAAGTCCCTTTGTAATAATTTCTTGTGACAAGGAGAGTTTGTTGAAGTAGTAAATAGGAAAGGAATGAAGTTGGCTTCACTTTCACATCCCTATGATAATGTAGCAAAGTTTACCATTCAATACATAACTTGTGAAGGTAGGTACGTGTATGTCTAAGCTAAATATTTTCTCCTTATGATGTACCTCCATTGGGGTTTGCTTATGAATTTTCCTTTCTTTCTTTATTCCTCTCTAACCCAAATGAGAAAAGCAATCTACAAAGGAAGCAAGAACTCTTTAGCCCATCATGGACTCATTAAATTATTGATTGTGAGGGAATTAAAGAAGTTTTCTCCCTGAAGGGACTAGGATTCATTTGTTGGAGATGATACCCTAGAAAAATCTATTGAAGAAGACCTCCCTAATAGCCTAGAAAATTTTGTTGAGGGTTCTCATAATACAGAAAAATCCTTTGGCAACTCTAAAAAAGAAGAATCTATACACATAGGTTCGAATAAGGGTAGTAAAGATGAAAATTATTTTGATGAGGGATCTAATTTGTGTTCCCCTAGTTCTTCAATGAAAAGAGTTTTTGGGAAACTCACTAAGAAAACCCTAGGGTCATACAGTAAACATGTCAAGAAATCAAGTGCTAAAAATGAAAGTGTTAAAACTGTTGAAGCTAGTACACCTAACTCTAGGGGTAAGAGGAAACTGCAAAGGGGGTCGAACTCAACTAATGTTTCAAAATTTTCTCATGATAAGGAAAAATCATCAGCTGTTACAATGGATAAATTAAAAAACTTGGCCAATGTCACTAGTGATGTGTTGATCCCTAAGAAAACCAATGAAGTTGGTGACTTAACAATCCGGCTACAGTCTTCCATAAAAATAAAAAGATAGAGGCAACCTCTAGGGAGCTAAGGAGGATTAAAAGAAGAAAGACACAATAAAATTATATGACCACTTAAATAGATAAAATAGAGCCCGAGCAAGAAACTATAATTCCTCAACAAAATTCTACAATTTTAGAAGAAATGCCTATTGCCAAAGAGGGTATTCATGATGGAAATACCATTCAAGATGAGCCTATTCCAACTAAACAAGTGGGTGATGATAGCCTAGAATTTTTTTTAGAACGGGGAATTGGTGAATTTGAAACTCCTCACATTGACAATCAGGAAGTAGAACAAGAATCCAAAGAAGAGATAGAAAAGGAGGTAGGGGAAGAGTTTAAAGAAGTGTGCCCTATGCTAACTAATGAAGAAATTTGTGACTTGCAAAATCTGGTGACCAAGTTAATTGATGTGAATGAGGCTCTACAAAAGCAAGTCCAAGATGCAGGGTCCCTTAATTCTTCATAGGTAGCAGAGATTGATTAGCTCAAGGCAACACTTGACCAAGAAAAAACTACTAATGCATTTCTTATGCCAATTCAAGAACATGAAGATCAAATGCATGCACTCAAACAACTGTGGTTTAAAGAGATTTCTAGTACAATACAAAAATTGTCTAGTTTGTATCTGTCTTTTTGCATGAGGGCATGCAAAACCATGAGCTGAGGGGAAATGATGAGGGTGAAATGTTTCCTTTTTTTTACCTTTTATTTACCCTTTACCCTTTCATTTCTATAGGATATTTTTTTGTTCCTATCACTATTTGTCAATGAAGTATATTTAATAAAATGCAAAGAAAAGATAAAAACTTGTAAATGTATCAAAACCCTCAATTATTTATTGATTCCCTTCATGACTATGGTAGTATGGGGTAATTAGGTGGATGGAACGTGCGAGCAAAAGGAGCATCGATGGAATGAAGACAATGTTGTTTATGATTCATGTGTCACTTTTGATTAAATTTGGTCTAAGTTAATTTGTTTTGGAATGATATTGAAGTCTGTAATCTATTTCTAAGTAGCTTTTAAGGTTGTTGGCCACATGCCACAACAACCTAAACATTTATATGCTTTTTAATTAGCATTAGCTATAAACTTAATGGTTCATAATATAGATAAATATGTATGCCAAGACTTGAATTTATAATTGATAATATACAACTATAAGCTACAATTCTGGTTTGAAAAGATTATGATTTAAAATGTTGTTTGCATGAATAAGTAGCATGGAATAAGATTTTATTTTATCACTAGACAATTCGAGAAGGCAGGGCCCACTTCCTTGATTGTTTGGTGAATTGTTGTAGTATTAGTGTGTTGTGTGGTAATAAGATTCTTTAGTTTTAAATCTATTTTAATCCTTAATCATTGTGTTAATTCAAAGTTATTTAGTGTACTATTAATTATTATGTTGGAATAATTTGGCGTGTTGTTAATTATTGTTCTTATGGTTATAGGTGAATACACCATAGCATATTATCTTCTAATGTGTATCAGTCAACATGCTTGTTGTTCTTAGTTTAATATTGCAATTGGTGTTAATCAGTGTGTTCATCAATATATGTGAGTTTAGTTTAACATATTACATTTCAATTCTAGTACTTAGTTATCTTTCATCAATTTATTTTTAGTGTGGAAGCTTTAATTTTGTTTTACTGTTTGATTTTAATTTGGCTTTGTTACAAACTATTCCTGGCACAAGTTCCTATCACACTGTTGACAAGAAGTCTTTGAACCATATTTTTGAGTAAATATAGGTCACACGTAGCTACATCCATCCACACTTATCTTTCTAGGTTCAACCCTTAGGCAAACAAACCTAATTTATTACATAATTTCACAACTCCCAAATTGATAATTAGGGAAAAAACTGAGAAAACCTCCACGAAATTCCCGATGATTGATTTAAACACATTTTCCAACTAGATAGAATTACAAGGATAGTTTTCCCCTAAATTTCACCCATAGTTTAATCCAATCAGATATAAAGGGATCCCTTGTGTCAAGGAATATACCTAATACAAGGTTATCTAACTCCTTGCCCTTAAGTGTAGGGATAAATATGAGCCAAAAATGAATGATGATATGTTGCTTCTTGCAAAATGAAATACGATTGTATAAAATTTAATTTATACCCCCATGCATGGTAATGAGCATCATGTGAGGCTACAACTACCACATGGGAAGGAGGGAAGTGCATCTACCTTAGTCTATCATTTGATTAATTCTATCATTGTAAGGATCAAATTCTTCCAACTTTTTTTTCAAATCACAACATTCATCTGTAATGCACCCAAATTTTCTATGATACACACAATAGGAAGTAGTTTTATTCTTTTTTTTAGTATCTCTTCATTCACGAATAGGCGGTAATGTAATGAATCCTAATTTTAAAAGTGTAGCTAAGGTACACTTAGTCTCAAATAAAGGATGTGGAGTGGGTAACAATTTTTTTCTAATAGGACCATGATTCTTGTATGGTTTGGATGATAGAGAAAATGTTTCATGTAAAGGTGGAGGACCTTGGTAACCCATGTATTTTATGTCTTTAGATGGTGTTTGTTCCAAAAGAGAATGGATCTCATGTTCATTCTTTATATTAGATCCTTGTTTTGTCAAGATCCTAAAGCCTTTGCCATATCAGTGTTCCAAGCTAATAGGTGTATTAGTGACTTTATTTTCATAGGATGGAGACTCAATGGGTAGTATGGGATCATAATTTTTGTTTTCAATAGGTTCCTCCATGTGTCTAGGTTGAGGGATGGATTGTAAATCACTTTCCCTATGTGATGTGTAAAAAATTTCAAGTGGTGGAATGGTGGGTGGTATCGATTGTTGATATGGGTGATTAGGCCATTATGTTGAAGGATAAAGTACCACATTGTTCTCAAGATTAGGTAAGGTATTATTTATGAATTCATTCATGATTTCCTCCTCTTTCCTCAAGATATCCTTGTTAAGGAGATATACATTGGGAGATGAAGGAATATGAATTTCATCATCTGAATTAGAGTGATTTCCAAACACACAACATGAAACATCACCCAAATATTTCAAGGAAGTTAAAATTTTACCAAAAAAATTAGCCATTATGATGATAATATGTTTGCAATGAGATTCAAATTGTTATACCATAGTATCCTAAAAAATGGAAAGCAGACCTAGACAATGGATCCTAATAGGGTTATGTCACATAAATTTGAGAAAAAGTAGCTTGAACTTGCCCAAGGTGCCTATGTCTGGCAACGTTTTTTGTAAAATTCAAAATTTTAGTGGGTATAGTACTATTTGAAGTTCCTATTTTTGTGTGTATACAAATGTGATAGTGAATATTTCTCCAAAATTTTCCCAGTTTATTCTTATGTAATTTAAAATACAAGTGTGGAACAATTTGTGAAATGTTCAAGCAATAAATGAAAATCCCAAACAAAATTTCTAGATATGAGATGCAACAATTGACTACGTCTAATATGCCAAAATCTGAAAATGATGATGTTGATGCCTTTTTGAAACAAAACAATGCACTTTTTCACTTTTTGAGTTATATGCAAGATGCCTAAATGAATGTAATGAACACTTTCAGATTTGATTTCAGATTTAAATGACCTAATGCAGATTTGTAAATAAAATTGGAATGCATATATGACCTAAGATGACTTTAATTAACCCTATTACAATCTATGATGCAATATTGTATACAATTTTTTGAACTTTTATACCTTTTCATGATGCAAAAATGGATTCCTAAATGAACAATGAAAAATAATGCAATGGTAAACCTAGATCTAGGATGGTTTTCCTAAAATTTCAGAAGGTTTAAATGCTAAAATGTTAGGCTCACCAGAATGAAATGGTGGAAAAGTGAAACCTTAGGATTTTACTCTAGGATTTCAAGATGCTTTTCCACTACATGTTATTCTGAGTTTGAGGTAGTAGGGGTTTGATGAGTTTGGACAAGATATAGGATTGACTTACAACCTGAAAGGTGAGTCAACTAGCCCTTGAAAAAAATTGGAATGGATTTTGGAATGAAATGTAATGATTCAACTAGGGTAATGATGCGAATAACTATTCTGATGCAAAAACAATAGATTCAAAAAGTCAAAAACAAAATTAGACTTCAGAAATAGATTGAGCAAAGTATTGTGCACCTATGATATAAATTTGGGGCTATAAATGAAGGACCAAATCACATAGGGTGGCTATGTCTTAGTTGTTGAACATGAGATCTGATTTCACAGTCCTCTGGAGCCTACATAGAGCCTTCTTTTCCTAGGTGTCACACTATCAGATCTTTTTCAAATTTCAAGATAAATGAGTTTCTATATGTTGTCAAGTTGTAGGATTTGAATGCAAAAATGAATAATTAACCTTCAAATTTCTCTCAATATTCTTCATATTTGAATCTTGCACATTCAAAGAGAGAGGAAGGGTTGTGTCATATAGGGTCTTTCCTTTGTTAAACCTTGTGTTGGTGTTTCCACCTCCAAAGTGAAAATGTTAATAAAATAGAGCTTATCCATTTGAGGGATAGAGGATAATTACCAAATGAATGATGAATCAAAAATGCAATACAACACACCACTCAAAAATGGCTTCCTTAAAGGACTGAAGTCATGCACATATCCTCAAGGCTTGATTGTTGTTTTCTTGTTTTTCTTGAAGACATACAAGGGTTAGATCTCATAAACAAAATGATAACATAAACATGAACAAATACACATAAAACTCAACATTTATTTCTGCAATAAATATGCTCTTGATTGCTCTTGAATTCATTATAATTTCTCTTGATCACCAATAATTCCAATAATTACTAAATTCATTTCAAATGATGCAATGACTAGGTATTTATATGAAATTATTCTAATTTTTCAAAAATTCAATCTTGATAGCTGACATTTGACATTTGAAATTAAAATAATAAAATCTCAATTGCAACATACTAAATTTTGGAGGAAAAATAGGGGGATCGATTTGCCTAGTACGACTAGGTCTTGACCCTATTTTGCGGGATCTAAGGTGTCAGGGATAAATTAGTAAGTGTATGTATTGGTTTTCTTGATAATTGTCCAAATGGGATATGGAAAGCATAATTTAGGGAATTAGGTGTACAGTTGGGTCCAATTACTTAAGGGGGAGAAAAACATAGTGTGAAATTTTCATGGGTGACAATTTATGACATTACACTTGGATACCATTCCACAACCTCTAAGGTGAAGTCGTGCTTCAATGTCAACATGGTTTCCATCGAATTTCATCCTCTTTAACTAGCTCATCTTGAATATATTGAAATCAAGGTAGACTCTAATGAAATTCCTCTAGATGTTTTCTCTTCAGATGAAGCTCTAGAAGACTTCTTAGGTGTCTATTCTAACTTACCTTCCTATCATCATAAATGATGGTTCCCATATTTCTTGAATACACATGCATATTTTGGAGAGTCTATGATGAGTCATGATGAGAAGGCTTCTTTATCTAATATGGGTGATAATGTCTCTATACCTCATCCTGAAGACCATAGAACTCTCCTTAAAGGGGACACTTCTAATGTTCTCATGGATCCTAAATATTTTGAGAAAGTGATTAAGATTGGAAAGTGTCTCTCTTCAGAAGAATCTAAATAACATGCTAATTTATTGCATTCTCACCCCAATATCTTTGCTTGGTCATATGAGGACATGCCCAGTATTGATGAATTTGTGGTAGTTTATAATATTGTCCTATATCTCGATGCTCAAATTTTTAAGTAGAAGATTCATGAAATGAATCCCAAAGTTGCTCTGTTATTCAAGACTGAGATACAAAAGCTCTTAAAAACTGGTTTTATCTATCCCATTGACTATTCACCTTGGATATTGAATATCATCATCGTTAGAAAACTTGATGGTCATATTCATATCTATATTGAATTTCATGATCTTAATAAGGATTCTCTTAAGGGTGATTTTTCATTGCCTAATATTAATATGATTGTAGAATCAATTGCAAGCTATGCCTTGTTGTCTTTCATGGATGGCTTCTCAAGATATAATTAGATCTGTATCAACTTAGAAGATCAATATAAGACAACCTTCACTACCCCTTGGGGTACCTTTTGTTATGTAGTCATTTCATTTGGATTAAAGAATGTTGGAGAATCTTAATAATAGGAAATGGATTATTTTTCATGATTTTATTCACAAAATCTTAGAAGATTATGTTGATGGCATCTTGGCCAAGTCTACAACTCACCAAGATCATGTTGAGAATCTTTGTCTTATCTTTAGAAGGTTTTGACTCTATAAGATGAGATTAAACCCTCTTAAGTATGTCTTCAACATGGATTCTGATAAACTTTTAGGATTTATTGTCTCCCATAGTGGAATCAAAGTCAATACAAATAAGATTGATGCAATTTTTAACATGTCTCCACCTAAGAACATATCTCAATTGCATAGTTTTCAAGGGAAGATCCAAAAAATTCATAGATTTGTATCTCAATTGGACAATCATACTCTTCCATTCACACACTTGTTGAAGAAAGATGTCCATTTCTAGTGGGATGAGGAATGCCATAAGGCTTTTGAATCTATCAAGGGTTAATTGTCTAATCCTCCCATGTTGATGCCAACTATGCAAGATAGACCCTTTTTTCTTTATATTTTTGCATCACCTCATGCTTTAGTAGCTTTGTTAGCTCAACATGATGATGATGGCAAAGAAAGAGTAGTCTACTATAGTAGTCATATTCTAGTTGATAATGGGACTCGATACTTCACTATGGAAAACAATGTCTTCCTCTTGTTTTCATGACACAAAAGTTATGAAATTATCTACTCCACATAGAGACTGATGTGATTATAAAATGCAATATTAAACATTTATTTACTAGAACTGATCTTTTTAAAAGGTTAGAAAAATGGGCGATGTTTCTCTATGAGTTTGATATCAAGTTTGTGACTCAAAAGGTGATTAAAGGACAAGTTGTCATTGATCAATTGGCAGAAGCTCCCTCACCTCAATATTTTCCTAACCTAGACTTATTTTGAGATGAAACTATGTTTGTCTTGGATCATGAACCTATGTGGAAAATTAATTTCAATGGATCGAGATGTAAATTTGGTTCCAAGGTAGGTGTAGTTTTAATTTCACCCGAAGGGAAGTTAGTTCCTTTATCTTTTCAACTATAATTTCATTGCATAAATAATATTGTTGAGTATGAAGCCCTTATTGTTGTCTTATGTGCCGCGATAGAATTGAACATTAAACATATTTGTTTTCATGCTGATTATGCACTCATTGTAAATCAAATCACAGGAGCATATCAAGCTAAAAAGATTAATCTATCTCAATATCAGGGTTTTACTTTATTCTTGCTTGATTTGTTCTCTTCTTTTACTATAAATAATGTTCCTAGGAGAGAAAAACATCATGTATCTGCAATGGCAAGCACAACTTCCCTTGTACCCTTAGATGATGGTGTAGATGAGTACCACTTTGAGGTTTAGATTCTCTACTCTCCCACTGCCTAAGATCAACCTGAGACTAATAGTCTTTTTTGAGCTCATGTAGACTCAGGGGAATGTTATTATCACATCTATAATTATCTGAGGATTGAAAAATTTCCCGATGATGTGACTAAAATTACTCACATCTGGATACAAAATATTTCAAATTGATACATTGTTTTGTCTAATGTTCTTTATCAAAAATATTATAATGGTATTATTCTTCGATGTTTCACTAAGGCTGAGATATCCCTTTCCCTTCAAGAAAATCATTTAGGCTTTAGGGGTGGAAATTTTAGTGGTAAATCCTTAGTGCATGAATTGATCCATATGGGATATTATTGGAAAACAATGGAGCAAGACTAATTTACCTTTGTCAAGCAATGTCCTCAATGTGAGCAACATAGTAATCTTATTTGAGCTCTCACACAAGAGCCTCATAACAAGACCTCAACTTTTCCATTTGCAAAATGGGGGCTGGATATTATCAAGAAAATATCACATCATTTTTCTAAGGGACATACCTTCATCATAATATATATTGATTACTTTACAAAATGGGTCAAAGTTATTCTACTTTGATCCACTAATGCTGAAGCAATATATAGCTTTCTTCTAAATAATATTATTTCTCACTTTGGATTGTCTTCTACCCTTGTTTTTGAAAATGGTGTGTCATTTAAGAATAAAGAGGTAAGAAAATTCTTAGATAAGTTTAATATTCAACATCAATTTTATATACCTTACTATCCTCAATATAATGGCCAAGAAGAAGCGTCAAATAATAATCTTGAATTGATTCTTCAAAAAATAGTGAATAAATATGATAAAGGTTAGCATACTTAATTGAATTATGCCATATGGGTCAATTGCATGAGTGTTTGTATGACTACTGGTATGACCCCATATAACCTTATGTATGGCACTAAGGCTATCATGCCTTTAGAGTTGGAAATTCCATCATTGCAAGTTTTTATTAAAGGATTAGTTGTTGATGGCACTTATCATGCTGAACATCTAAGTCAACTTGAATTTCTCAATGAGTGCCTATTACAGGCACTCGATCATCTTTAGGATTATAAAAAATATATCTCTAAAAATTATAATTAAAATTTTCTTTCTCATACTTTTAAGGTGGGTGATCTCGTTCTCTATGAGAATCAAAGAAATATAAATTCCCCACTTGATCAAAAGGGGAAATTTAGCCCTAATTGGCTAGGTCTTTACATAATCACCTCTATGTATGGTTTTGATACATATGGATTATCTTCTATGGATGGTACTCCTCTAAAATAACCGGGAAATGCAATGCATCTTCACAGATACTATGCATAAGATCTATGTGGCAAGTGCATGATGCTTTCCCCCTTTTAGGGATTATAGTCTATTATGCTATGAAATTCCTTCATTAACAAATTATCTTTTTAATTTATGTTATGATGTAAACATGTGTATGTATTTAATTTCTTTAATTAGGAATTATACATGTTTTTTTATTTCTATGCTATGTATGAGTGTATTGTGTTTGATTAATTATTTTATTCATACATTCTACATCACATTATCTATATCATAAAATAATAATTAGATCACCACTGTATTTAATTAATAATACATCCAATATGAGATTAATTAGATCATAATAGCATCAAATCTAAACATACATCCATAGCATAACCATACATGAAAAAAAACATACACATAAGCACACATAATGACGATCTAAAATATCATATATATATATATATATATGTATATTAAAATAATGTCATGCACATGTATCACACCACTATAAAAAAATGTAGTTTCTTTATATGAACTTGTACATCAAATAATTTTATACAATAATAAAAATTTATCTATCCACCAGAGGCATGGCTCTTAGAGCCCTTTGGAACTAGTGGTGTGAAGGTGGCTGGTGAATAGAGGCATGGGAGTGAGACCGATGTGATTATTACATGGATCTAATCCATTCTTGAAACCCTTGTATCTCTCCTCCTAGATCCTCCATATGCTTTCGGAGAGTGGTGATGTGCTCTGTCAATGTAACCTCCCTCTCTTGCACATATCATAGCTCATCCATTAGTTGTTGCAATTGGGGATGCTAGAGATCAGTAGATGTTGTCCTCACAACCTCTAACTATCTTGTGAGGTCATCAACCTAGCTTTGTAGGAAATCACGTGCCTGCTTGAAACTATCAACTTGTGTCATAGCTTAGTCTCTCTCAGTAATAATAGAATGGATCTCTACACCCTATTGATCTCTTTGACTAGTCATTACCATCAACTCTACAACACATTGGGACAGCTCCACCCGAACCTCCACATAAAACATACGTAGATGCACCATAGGCTTGAATAATGGGCCATGGAACCCTTTTGACTATGGCCTATCTACATCCAAGAACTTACCCCAAATTTGTATGGTTGGGACCGCCTTTACAATGCGTCGACCAAAGAGGTCAAGCCACTCATATATGTATATTGCAACAAAAATACAATGAACAATTTTACTACTACATCATCAAAATATATATACATGAGCATATATTAAAATAAATAAAGTGATTAAATCTATAAAATAAAATATGTACTTGGGTCCCTAGCCTTCCAAAGTGGATCTGGGGGTGGACCACCATTGGTAGATGAAATTATCAAATCTTTGGTAGCCACAAAATGTGGTACAACCAACTAGACATCTAGTGGTGCGATCAAGATTTTGGGTGTGTGCATTGGTGAGGCTGCTCACCATCATTACATCGACCTCTCCTCCACTTGATCCACCTCTATCATGACCTCTCTATCTCTCCTTTTCACCTCGCCCTCTAACCCCTTAGCACTAGCATTGCTCGCAAGGTCACCTACTGGGAAAATCAAGGTAGGACCTACTATTAGCCACTAGTTGGCAAAGCCAATTGACATGCCAATATCATCAATCACTAGGGCCTTTGAGAGATAATCATCCTTGCCATTGTTGCTACTAAGTGTGACATTGATGATACTGGGACAAGGAATGTCCCTTACTCTCTATGCTTCAATGAGATCATATGTACATAAGATCCATAGGAGATATGGATTGCACTTGACCAAACTACTGCATGAATTAGTACCAATAATATGGTACAATGATATAGTTTGACCATCTGGCTAGGATTCTATCCTACTTAATCCTTCACAACTTCTTATTATTTGAAGGCTAGGTCCCCATATGCCTATATAGTCTCCATCGAACTTTGTCGCTCCCCAAGCTATCAAAAAATTATCTAAAAAAAGTAGGTCTCTAAAATGTTAGTCACACATCAATGGGTATTCATGCATATGAGGGTCACCCTTCCCTAAGCCCAGGGGATACCAAGTTGGCCATGTGCAAGGAATATGCTCAAATTTCCACACTTGTAGGAACATGTAGGCAGTATACTCTAATACTCATAATGTAGATAGTGCATGATGTTGTGGTAGAGATACACCAACATACTCTAACCCTAGGCATAGATAATCCATCTCTCCTCCATCTCCATGATGCAATGGACGAGGCCCCCATGAAGGTGAGAGCCTTTCCCATTGATCACCACATGTAATACCACTATAAAAATCATGACACGATGTACTAGGGGTACTATGATGTGGTCTCTCTCTAACCACCTCATATATATTTTTCGAATGGTGTCCTCAAGAATGAAGTGGATGATGTAGTGTTTCTATGCCACTTATGGGTCCTAGGTTGTGTGCCCCTCCTCATATACAACCCTCTCTCCTAGGATGGGAAGTTAGGGATGCAATAGACATTGACTAAGGTAATAGTCATCTCCCCATTGGGAGATGAAAAAATGAGGTGTTCACATCCCACCTCTCCACCAACACCATCAACATCAACATGTGGAATCAGATCTTGGGCATGGTTTAGACCCAACATAACCCAACTCATTGCAAAAATGAGTACTAATCAGTAGAAATATATGGGATACCACTCCATAGTAGTGATAATATGCTTCCATTGTCATGCTTGTGGATCTCAAGAAAAATCTACATGAACATAACAACACTCTATCAATCAAATCCACTTTGTACTCTACATCTTATTTTCTCTTTATGTCTCTGAGACAACAGTGCATCGCATCCATGTTTACGTAGTATACTAGTGTATGAGGCCTAATCAGCCAACGACAACATGTAGGTCAGATTCTAGTGTAGTTGATGAACTTTGATGTGCTAGCAAGATACTAGTATGTCCATTGGATTCCATTGCGTTGGCTAGATGCCTACACTGCTCACAATCTTTCTAAGGCTAAAAGAGAAAAAAAAATGACAAGCTAGGGGAAAAATTTCCTCATACCTTGTCTAGTGGCTCGCCCCTCTCCATAGTTTTTTGTAGCTACTTGATCCTTGGAAGTCACAATTCATGTCTACAATGCATTTTTCTAAAAAATCTCTTAAAAAGACAACAAAATCCTCATAGTGAATACTGAAAATGACCTTCCATGGACCCACACTGGGCATATATAGGAAATTTTTTCCCATTTTTTGTAGAAAAATCTCCCTTTCCCACCTTCCTTTTTTCACCTACCTGGCTGAGGAAAAAAATATGAGGGGGCATATACTCACTTCTTCATCAAATTTTTCTTTTAATTCATAGACAATTTCCTTAAGCATTCTTCTCACCATGGTAGTTTCTTCCATTTTTTGAAATTGACCCATATTTGAGTTTTGCAGAGTTGAATTTCATGAAAGATGCTATAGTCTCTCACAAGATTGAATGATAGGGGTATTGTTAGTATTCAACTGCTCAACCTCTGCAACCTCTATAATATCCTTTTTTGCAAGATTATCAAAATTATCAAAATTAACATGTATACATTTTCTTAGCTACTTTAGTGTAGCCTATTTTTACAAAAAAATAGCTCATTAAAGTGGGGGGAAAATGTAGTGTCATAAATTGTACCCTGTGGAAATTTCACACTTACGCATTCAAGCCTACCTCATTTATGGAAAAAACCTATAAGTTATAATTTCATGATTCTAACTTCATAAGCGAAAAAAAAGAAGCACTAGCATCTTGAATGCTTAATCCATGCAAAGTTTTGGTGGGATACTTATGTGATGCATAGCATCTCCGTGACGTGCTAGCATCCCCAAAAATTTGAGATTCAAATGTGATTTTTTTTAATTCCTTGCCTATGACATGTGTCATAGTGATAATGATGTGTGTAATGAATCCTCCTTCCCATGAAACTTAACAAAACTCCTTTTCACTCTCATTTTTATATGAAATACTTCTTGAACAAATTCTTCTTTCTCTCTCACTCACATAATGAAGCTCTACCAAAATACTCTCTCAAGCAAAAATTTAGGCTTCTCTTGCATGCAAATTTATCACATCTATGTATCTAAGAAGGGACCCACAAGTTTTTGGTAATGCTCTTTTCTCATTCTCTTGATCTTGTCTATGTAATCTTATCTTTACTTATTTACATTCATGATAGGGGTTCTCCTCCTTGTGGGGTTTATTTCTATCACAGGTCTACTATATTCGTGATAAGGGTTCTCCTCATTTACGGGGTTTGTTTCTATCACATGTCTTTTATTTATGTATTTTTATCTATCTTTATCCTATTTGGGTATCCATGGAAGTGGAAACATCGAAACATGGGTTTGATCGAGGAAAACCCCTAAACAAACCCCAAAATTTTTTCCATTCATTTTGTGTACAAATGAATGAGTTTTGCATGCTAGGTATTTCATATACTAGGATATTATTGTCTATTTCATTAAAGATGACAACACTAGGCACAAATGTCCTTTCATTGCGCTATTATCCGTGGGTGAGAGCTAATCCTCTTAAGGATATAATCTACAACTTATGTACTTTTTGTTTTTGTATATTAGAGATTTTAATCTATCATTTTTACTTGACTTAAGTAATTATAGTATTCCTCATTATTCAAACATTAGCATAAACTTGATTAAATTATGCAAGAATTATTTTTTTTGTTAGCTTGTCACCCGAGCTTTGATCCTTGAGGTAATTGAGGGCTATTTTCTCTCTTAGACTCCATCAGCTTGAGGGTAGTTAATCCCTTCACAATATCAATGAGGATGACTACACAATGTCTACAAGGTCAACATTGAAAGGAATTTAGGTGTGTGAAAATTAGCTTCCTACACCAATCTAAGTAAGAGAGAGTTGAAAAAAATTCTTTTAAAACAAACAATTACAGTCACAAACATATATACACATTCAAAACATGAAAAAATAAAATAAAAATTATAACATTATGATTTACATGGGAAATTTTTTTTGAGAAAAAGTCCCACATTTCAAGCACACAACTCAATCTATATTATTCAACAACAAAGGTTACAATACAATGTTAGAGTAGTGATCTTAAGGAGTTCTCACACTACAACAAGAATTTGGAGCAATTCTGGTAGCATAACAACATCTTAACAAATATTCAACATGTCATACATCAAATGTGCTAATGCATCACATATATATACTACTCCACATGAGAGGGTGCCAAAAATGTTCCAAAAGAAAAACCCACACCTAGGTGTGTACATGAGTCTACTATGACATGCTATCATTGTCAGGACCCATCAATTATGTCTTTTTCTAATTCCAACACCTATCTCCTCATAATTAGATATCAATCAACATTCAAGGCACATATACACATGCAACTGCTAATGTACACTTTGGCATCCCCTTATATGTAGCATGTTTAACATAGTGTGAATTGGAAACTCTCATACATGACTCCACAATTATCATAACTTGTCATATCAAGTTGTCATAGTCTATCAAAGTGTATGGAATAATAACTTATGACAAAAATTCCTAAGCTAGCCACAAATTTAGGTCCTCCAAAGTGGGCACCCAACTTCCTAAATAATAGGGACTTTTCATAGTCATCACTTGCCATGTAGTATGCCACCTCACAGTCGGTCCCACAAAGTGATATCACAACTTAGGAAGTTAAAACATTAAGAAATATAAATTAAACACCACTAATATAATAAATTTAAATGTTAATACTTGAAGGTTGAGACACCTTAATCATAATATTCTCCCACTTGTCAAAGACCTATCAATCTAGTCATTTTTAATCAATTGTGCATGGATTTGAGGCCCATAGAAATAAAATACCACCTAAAATTCTCTATGCTAACTAGTTTTGTTAGTGAATCTAAAAAATTCACCAAAATTTTGACCTTCTCCAAATTCCCCTTCCCATATTCTATTAGATTTATGAATAACACAAGATGAAGGATTAAATAACAAACAAAAGACCTTCCACACAAGACCTCTACAAAACAAAGATTTGATATTCCGCAACAAGAAAATACTTATAGAATGAATAATACACACACACACACAGATAAATTTATAAGAGAAACCTTAAATGATAAAGGGATTAGATCATGACAAGTCTCATAATCTTGTGTGATGAGAAAAAATGATCTAATAATAGCTCTTTAGTTAACAAAAAACACTCTTGAGTTTAACTTAAGTGCATAAGAATAAATAAAGTAGGATAATAATTAATTAATGATTAATTAATTATTATCTAGCATATGATTACTCTAGCTCCCCACCTTAAGTGTAACTAAGGGAGTAGCTAAAAAATCTAAAAAAAATGCATAAAATAAAATAAAGCATGAATGGGTATCGATAACTAGGCCTAATGAGGTACCTAGTACAATCAAAGAAATCTCTCATAATTGGAGAAAAGGAGAAAACCTTATGCAAAAAACTCATCTCCTAAAGAGAGATGAAATCATGTATAAAAAATATGAAGTAAGGAGGCATCATCAAGACCCCTCAAGGACAAATTCCTTCACCCCAAGCATCAATCACAATTGGAGGTAATGAGGTGATGCTAAAGGTTTTGTGAGATGTCTACAACCTTCTCCTTTGTAGGCATGTACTCCAAGGTGAGAAAACCATCTCGAATCAACTGTTGTATGAAGTGCATGTGGATCTATATGTGCTTAGTACGCTATTGCTCCACTAGTGAAACAATAAATATGGATGGCACTCTAATTGTCACACCAAAGAATAGTGGGACTATCAGGAGGAAAATCAAACTTATTCAATAATTGGTGAAGCCACAAAACCTCCTAGTTGGCCAAAATTGTTGCACAATACTCAAAACCTGTGCATGATAATGAAATAGTATATTGTTTCTTATGAGACAATGTAATGGGGCCATAACCAAGAAAAACCAAATCCACAAGTGGACTTCCTATCATTGACATCATTGGCCCAATCTGAGTTGGTGAAGCCAATTATCTGAGGATATCCTAATGTATAGTGAATACCATAATATGAGGTACCCTAAATATATCTCAAAATTTGTTTTTAAGCTTACCAATGACTCTCATGTGGATCATGTGAGAATTGAGAGACATTACCAACCACAAATGAAAAATAAAGACTTGATTTTTTAGGTACAAAAGACTACAAATCAATTGCCTCTATAATGTATCTATTGAAGGAGTAGTACAAGTGAAAGAAAATATAAAACTTGATTAGAATGGTGTGGGGGTAGGCATGTAATCAAGCATGTGCCAAATATCTAAAGCATGCCAAGAGAATACTTCTACTAAAATATGGAAATCCCATCCAAAGATTGAATAACCTGTAAATGAAGAAAGTAGTGTATAAGGTTGAGAGTTGTCATCTAAAATTGCTCCATCAAATCTCGTTCAACATTTTGGATCATGGAGGATGAACCATTTGTAAGGATCAAATGATCCAAATATATAACAATGATAAAAAAATCACCCTTTTATCTTTGATTGTACATTGTGGGATCATAATGAAATCATGTGAAACCAAAAGAAAGTAGAAAAGTTTCCATCTTCTCATACCAAGACCAAGAGGCCTATTTGAGAGCATATAATGAATGACTAAGTCTAAAAACTAGAAAATAGTCCTAATTGAAACTATATGGTCGCTCCATATAAATCTCCTCATGAAGATGACCATGAAGAAAGGAAATCTTCACATCCATTTGAAATACTGACCATCCCTATAAAGCTACAAGGGAAAGTACAAGGAGAATAAAGTTCATCTTGGAAATAGGGGTAAAGGTCTCAAAATAATCAATGCCTTTCACCTGAGAGAAACCTTTTGCAAAAATATGAGCCTTATAATTATTAATAGAACTATCTACAAATTATTTGGTACAGTATACCCACTTGCATCGAACCAAATCTCTTCCCTTAGGAAGGGAAACAAGATCCCAAGTATGATTATTCGTTAGAGAATAATACTCATCTGCCATAGCACCATCCCACTTAGGAATAAAAACTACCTCTAAAAAATTCTAAGGATCATCTAAAATGGTATGAATCAAAAGACTAACACTCAATGTCTATGCATGAGTATGTCACGAGTCTGAAGGATCACCTGCTAAAGGTTTACCTACATCAATAGTATTGTGGGCCCATTTGGGTAAGGGTTGAATAAATAGAGGTGGAGGGATAGATGGAACATCATCCTCATCCTCAAGAGATGAGTAATCCTTTAGATATGAGGATTGAGCAGTAGGTGATGAGGGAGAAGCTGGGGATGGAGAATCCATCTGAAGAAAACACATTAAACTGGACATCTTGTGAAAACAAGATATCTCTAGAATTAGGATCAAGCAATATGTACGCCTTAACATCCTCACAGTAGCCAAAAAATGAGTGGTCAACTTTTCCTTTCCATGGATTTCCATTGAGCTTCAAAAATGAATGCCCAAGCCTCACTACCAAAGACTCTGAGTGAAGATACATCAGACTTGACATGGGACCAAGGCTCCTTAGGAGTCATATGGTGTAATGCCTTGTGGACATGATTTTGAAAATAATTGGCATAATTAATTCCCTCATCCCAAAATAAAGAATGCATTTCTCATGATTGAATAATATAGTTGGCCATCTCTCGTAAAGTTTCATTCTTTCACTCAACAAGGCCATTTTGCTAAGGGGTGTATAAAATCATAAGCTGATGTTGCAAACCATGCTCAATGCAAAAATCTCTAAAAGTTTGATTCATGTACTCCCCCCGTTATCTGTGCATATCCACTTGATAGAAATATTAGATTTATTCTCCATGAATGCCTTAAATATCCTGAAAGAATCGAATACATCACTCTTTTACTTAAGAAAGTATACCCATGCATGCATAGAGAAGTGATCAATAAATGTGATCATATTTTGCCCCTAAAAATGAAGTAGTCAGAAATGACATGAGGTCACTATGTACCAACTATAATGGTGCCTTAGCACATGTGGCTCTACGCATAGGAAAATAGTCCAAATGATGTTTTCAAAGATCACATCCATGAAAAACACCATTGATACAAGAAATCTTAAGGAGCCCTAATATGAATGCTTATGTACTCATTTTCTAGAGATAGAGATAATTGGCATGAACAAAACATTCATGCAAAATCTTAATCTTAGTATCTGCATGTTATATAAAGGATTAACTTGTACTAGCTGACCTCTCAAAACCATTAAGTTAGTATAAATGAGAGGAATAATAAACACTCCCAATGGCCTTAATAATATTAAGATCATGAAGGTATTGGATAAATAAATCATGTGGGGTAAACTCAACTATCCTATTGATGCCAGATTGGAAAATATGATAAAATAAAAGAAGGTTGGTGGAGATATCAGGAACACCAAGTACATCCTAAAGAAAACCACTATCAAGTGTGACTATAGTTGAGCACAAAATTGAAAGCTGTGTAGAATTCCCAGCTACAATATGAGTAGTGATGCAATCTGAAAGGATGAGACCAAATCCTGCGAGGGTGTCATGTGGTGTGTCATGCCACAATCAAGTATCCATGGAACTATAGAAGGTAAGGCCCTCACAAAAAGAGCATTACCTTTACCTATAAAAGAAGATTGAGGGGCTAAGATGTTTTGTTGCTGCATGGATTCATCCTAAGCCTCTAATATTTTCCAACATATTTTTTTGGATGTCCCTCCTTACCACAAAAACTACAAGTTTCTAGTGATTTATTCTTTACCGTGGAGGAAGGCTCACTAGACTTCGAATATTTTTCATACTGAGGAGTGGTTTGAGGTTTCTATTTCAACTTCTAAGATATTTTTGAGGAACACTCACTACTTGATGAAGAATCTATCTTGGGCTTCTATTTATTCTTGTATTTCCCTTTAGATGTTTGTGCTACAAATGATTGGGTTTTGGAATTGAATATAGAATCAAGTTGAGTCAACTTTGCCTATGCACGAGTCAAACACTCATAGAAAACCTTGAAAGTTGACATGGTAAATGCATCACCCAACACATCCATAGTGGAGTAGAAAGTAGAAGATCAGAAGACCTAAAATGGCCCTCCAAGCTTTAAAAAAATCAAGAAAGCACATTCTTTGTCATTTTTTATTCTTTCCACAACCCTACAAAAGAGATTTGAGTGACTTAAACTTCTGCAAGAAGTCCTCAATGGAGGGAAAAAAATCAAGTACATGTGGTTTTAGTTCTACCTCAATATGTAGATCTCTATACTCATTGATGGTGCCAAAAAAATCAGTAAACTTCACTCACATAGCCCTAGGAGTGTCACAAGACTCAAGATGAAACACAAGACTATCTGAAACATGCATTGAAATCAATCCCATAGCCTCATCTATCTTGTTCCTATTCTAAAATATCTCAAATTGACAAGTCAATGTTGACTATACTTCAACCAAAATGGACCATAAACAGGTGATCCCACAATACTGGTTTACAATGTTTAGGCAAACTGGACACTTAACTGATTTTTTTAAACTAAATCTTCACTTTTGGGCTCCTATAGCGGCTAAACTGTGAGGAATTCGAAGATGATGCAAACTAGTGATTTTTGAAGTTTTGTCTATAGATTCTAAATAAAAAAATTTCAAAAAAATTGGAATCATATTGCACTTTTTTTCATCTCCTTCGAAAATTAGTTTTTATCAGTAAACAACATTTTTAAAGAGTGATCCTCACCATATACAACATAACTTTTTTTGTATGAAGGATAAAATTCTAATTTTTTTGAATTTAGATTTGTAACTACGATATCTAACCAATTCATTTGGTTTCATAGTGTTTTATTTCATATTTTTTCCTTAATCAAGTTTCGAAGTCAAACTAATTACAATTCAGACATAGGTGGACTGTATACAACATAACTTTTTCTGTATGTATCAAAATTTAATATATTTTTTTTAATGGATCAAGGAGATCAATACCCAACCTGCACATATTTTTGAAAATTTTATTTTGATAATCTACTATTTTTCCACATGTGCAGAACATAGAGCTTGATTTTTAGTGAAAAACCTACATTCACAAGAAATTAAAAAATATATATATAATAATCAGATTTAATTTAATTAAAATTATACTTTTTTGGAAGCTTATATTAAGGACTACATACTTACAAAAAATAAATTTTAAATGAATTCATTTGATCCCCCAAAAGGTAAATTAAAAGTGGTTTTTTATCAGCATTTTGATAGGTGTAAAGGAGACTCCATTATAGGTATGGTTTAAAACTAGCAGGGTTCTATCCAAGGGGGCTTGGTCTAATGTGGTTTGATAAAATCCTCTTCAATTGGAATCCTTTAAATGTAACTTTTCAAGGCTTAAATCATTATATTTTCTAAAAATATGCAATTTCAACAAAAATCGGGATCTCCCAGAAAGTGTAAACCACTATTATGGCAGCACCCAAACCCTTAGACATGAGCATTTTGGTCATATGACATTTCCAAATATGATAGTGTTTGGTGTAAGACATTCAAATGAAGAGGCGTCTACCATGATAGTTAATGTTTACAAAATAATGTGTGGTAAAGGATTGTTGTTCTTTGAAGTATATAGATACTGAAAAATGAGAAATATACCCCCACACAAGAAAAACCAACTGATGCAATCAAAAACCAAGGCCCCAAATTGAGGTGTTGATATTCACAACCACCATTCAAATACTTAATAAATTCAATTGAAGAAGCCTACTCACCCAAAAAAATTACATGAACTCAAAAGGATGAGAGATTTAATTGAAACTAAACTTCTATAAATGTGCTCAAAAACCTCTTGACAAACCACATTTTGGAGATTATTTTGAATGTGCAAACAAATCCCATTTCTTTTGAAAAATTGGGTGGTAGAATCTCCCACCTTCATCTACAAGAAAACAAGTGATTCAAACTTTATCTACCAATACAACCATGCTAACAACCAAGCTGAAAACCTAATAAAGCCATTTCTAAACATTGGTGTTTGACCCCTTATAACAACTTTTAAACTTCCATATTTTTTTCCCATTTTTTTCAAACCTCAAGTAGGAAAGATTTCTCAACCTTCAGAACTGAAATTACTAGACCTACAATCTAATATTAATACCACACACACATGCTTCAAGCAATTTCATAAATCTGATTTCAACATCAAATGTGCAGCTCCAACAACACCAACACTATAGGAAAAATAACAACAAAAAAATATTTAATCATATAGGAAAGAATGACTTTCCAACGCTATATTTTTTCACTCCTACAGGAAATAATGGGTCCAACTATTATAAATCAGATTTGGGGCTACAAAATCTATTACAGGCAATGTCAAATCAAACCCAAAACTTATTCTATTCCTCCTTGGATGCCATGGGTGTGCCTCAATATATTTTTCCTCGTTCCTTCATGTTCTTCCTCCACTTCTTCCTGTTCAATGCTCTACGGACTTAGGAATTGGGTTTTTCCTTGCAACCACAACCTCCAAACAAGATTCTACCTCCCCAATCCAGGCATGGAATTCCTCTCTCTCCTATTGTTATCCTTTTTGCGTATAAGATTTTTTTAATGTTTTCGCTAAAAATTTCCTCCATCTCCTTGCATTCCACTACCTCAACCCTGGCACCTAGAAGAATCCAGCACAAAAATGGTCAATAAATTTAGATTCCTAGGAGTTACACAAGAGCCAAAATTGGCAAAAAAATTCCTAGGTGTGGGTTTTTGGTTTCCAAACAGTTTTTGAAATTTAAAATATTTTAATAATTGAAAACTTGCAACTTTAGCTCCTATGACCACTTTTCCAAATGACTTCAAATTGAATTTCCGAAAGAGGGGAAAATGAAACATTAACCACATGCCTGCAATAAAATTAAAATGAAGTAACACCAAAATTTAACAACAAAGGTGAATAATAGTTTGTATGTGTAGGATTTCTCTACACCCCAGATGCTCCTACATCAAACACCCCAGGTAAGTGAAATTATCTATGAGTGGGAACTTATGAAAATTTGAATATCCTATGTTTTTTCATCATCCACCTCTCTTCCTTATCTACTTGATTTTTCTTCTCCTTGCTCTGAAACTTCTTACATCTCTCTCTTCCTTCATCTTTCCTCTCTCCCTCCCTTTTATTTTTATTTTTAAATAAAAGTGGCAAGCCACTATATATTTATATATTGGAAATTAATAAGATGTACATTTTTTGGCTCAAGGGGCATACCGAGAGGAAAGATCCAGTGAGAAAACCTCTAGTTGTAGCCCAAAATAGAAAAGTAGAACAATATCTAGTTGTTCAAATTACAAAGAGATGACTATTTACAGTCATGTCAGGATCTATCTATCCAAGACTATAATCCTATAGATTATATCCAATACAAATAACATAATTTGAAGGCTGAAGGCTTACAAGCTATTACAAAAATCTTCAACACCTACAAAAAACTTTTACTGCATTTCCTTTTACTCCTCCATCTACATGAAGTCATTCAAATTGTCTCCATGTTCTTCATTACCTTCTTCCTCCAGCTGAGAGTTCACAACTATTTTCATGTCCGAAATGCTAGCAATAGAAAGACTCATATTATTACCACCATGTGGCCGAATTTGTACCAAAATATGAGATCCTTCATGAGCTGGAGTATGCACAGACCTTGAATTTCTTTGCAATGGTGATGCTGTATGATAACAATTATGGTGAAGAAGAAAAGAAATGTAATGATATTTTTCCCTGAAACTTCCTATCATATCCCTCCCCAAATGGTGGGAGTATCTTGTTAATGCCTTAAGTGACTGGGGTCAAAAAATTCTAAAGATAATTTTAAAGCATCATAAGCACTAATAAATGCTTTGTTGTGGGGTAAAAAATGAGAAGGAAAGATGCCACCCACATAACCTTCTCCACACGAGAAAACATATTTTTGTGCACTGGAAAGAATTGCCTTGTTTTCCAGAAATATGGCATTTACCATTTTATCAGCAATGGCATTAACTAAATCCAAGCACTATAAAATATCCATGATATTAGATAAAAAGATGGAAAGAACATTTGATGGAAAGATCAATCTTCTTGATTTAGGATGAAGAACCTCGCTCCCTATTATGCATTTGAATCATTTATAATCACAAGGGCAGCGAAACTTGAAAAAAATTTGAAGATGCTGCATATCAAGCTTGCCAGTAATTGGGCTCTCCCAGCTTTGAACTGGGAGCCACATTCTTAAATTCTGCGGGAGATAGTCCATTTATCTACCTGTAACAACCCTTGATTTGCCAGCTAAAAAGACAATATTTGATTAGAGAAAAGATAACTAAGCCAACTTAACTTGTTTGATGGAGATTAAAAAGCAATTCTATCCATATATATAAGCATACGATTGCCTTTTTCCTTGTAGGCTTACCACCTTATCATGGAAAAATACCTTGAAAGACATAACACAAAGTACTGAATGTGTTAAATAAATTTCACAGATTTTTTTTGATAACATTTGATAGACATCGTACCAACAATACCTCCCCACCTGGTACAAGAAAATCACCAAATTTTTGCCATGTGATTGTTACTTCATACTACTTGACACCCTCATCGTGCCAACATTAAATATATGTTAAATTTTAAATATCTGTACCTAGAAAAATGATTTGGAAAAGCCACGATATATACAAACTTTATCAAAGCTTGTCAGCAGATATTTAAATTGTACACCTTCATATCATATAATCATACTCACAACACCACTATGATCTCAGCTTCGTACTTCTTGAATCACACTTACTCAATGAAAGTGACTCACAAGATTGATAGGGGTCACAATCAATCAACGCCATTCTCTAATATTGATTATAATTCAATGCCAAAAGACTAGTTGAAGATTGATAAAATTTGGGTGAAATTATCAACAATAAAAATGTTAGATGAAAATTGAATAAAAACTTGTGAACTATCATCTCCATAGTTGACAATTCCAACTAAAAGTTATTAATCTTCTTGAATCCCATTTTGCTCAAAGGCAAAGCTCCTCTTTCGAAATTAATTTTTCCAACTCAAAATCAATTTTCCCAATTTGAGCAATATGAGTCACTTCTTTTCCAATTTGATCACATCCAAAATTGGCTAAATAATCTGCCACCATGTTTCCTTCTCTATAAATATGCAATAAATTGTAATGCAACATATTTTCCAATAGTTTCAAAATTTTCTTTACAATATAAGCTAATTTCCAATTATGAGAATTTCCTTCCCTGCAGGCATTGATCAAAATAAGGGAGTCCCCTTCGATCTCTAAACTTGAGATTTTAAAATCTAGGGCCTTTCTCAAACCATTTAGTAAAGCCCGTGCTTCGGCTTCATTGTTTGTACCATTTATTAATTTGATGGATTTGGCACATAGGACTAAACCTTTATAATCTCTTATTACTATCCCAACCCCTGAAATTCCTGGATTACCTCTTGAAGCCCCATCAAAATTTAGTTTAAAAATTCCCAAAGGGGGAGTTAGCCATACAATCTCCCTCCCTTTTATTAAATTTTCTTGATTATACCATAATTCATCCTCCCACTCTATCATATCATCTTCATCATGCGGTAAACCCACAAAAGTGGTTTACAATTCGAGTGAGGAAGGAAAACTTGCTGAAATCACATATTTTTAGAAAATATAATGATTTAAGCCTTGAAAAGTTCCATTTAAAGGATTCCAATTGAAGAGGGTTTGATCAAACCACCTTAGACCAAGCCCCCTTGGATAAAACCCAGCTAGTTTTAAACCATACCTATAATGGAGTCTCCTTTACACCTATCAAAATGCTGATAAAAAACCACTTTTGATTTACCTTTTGGGGGATCAAATGAGTTCATTTAAAATTTATTTTTTGTAAGTATGTAGTTCGTATTATAAGCGTCCAAAAAATTATAATTTTAATTAAATTTAATTTGATTATTATATTTAATTTTTATTTCTTGTGAATGTATGTTTTTCACCGAAAATCAAGCTCTTTGTTCTGCATGTGTGGAAAAATAGTAGATTATAAATTTTTTTTTTTTAAAAATATGTTCAAGCTAGGTATTGATTTCCTTGATCCATTAAAAGATAAATAATTGAATTTAGATACATACATAAAAAGTTATGTTGTATACAATCCGCCTATGTCTGAATTGTAATTGGTTTGACTTTGAAACTTGATTAAGGAAAAAATATGAAATAAAACACTATGAAACTAAGTGAACTGGTTAGATATCATAGTTACAAATATAAATTCAAAGAAATTAGAATTTTATCCTTCATATAAAAAAAATTATGTTGTATACGATGAGCATCACTCCTTAAGAATGTTGTTTACTGATAAAAACTAGTTTTCGAAGGAGATGAAAAAATGTGCAATCTGATTCCAAAATTTTTGAAAAAAATATATTTAGAATCTATACACAAAACTTCACAAATCACTAGTTTGCATCATCTTCAAATTCCTCACGATTTAGCCACTATAGGAGCCTGAAAGTGAAGATTTAGTTAAAAAAAATCAATTCAGTGTCCAGTTTGCCCAAAAATTGTAAACCAGTATTGTGGGATCACCCCACGTGTATGTAAATTGGTTCTAACTAATTCATGAAAATTAATGAATTCTATTTGCACTTCTTTCTCACCTATCACTTCTTCATATTTTTCTTCCTGTATGTCAAAAAATGAGTCATACCATATTGTTCTATAGCATGTAATCTCTTATTAATGCACCTGACCCTCGCTTCCTTTTCACTTTCTTTCACCATTTCATCAAAATACAAATCAGCCTTAACATCCTCATCAATAAAATTTGAAAAATTATCAATTAACTTCATTTTCTCTTTTTTCTCTATTATTGTAACATCCCTTTTAGTATTCTCATATCCTTTCATGTTCACCATGTTATTTTAATGTGAGTCAATGTCTTCTTTATCATCAAATAATTATGAAAATTTAAACTTTACCTCAATGTATGTTGCAACTTTTGTTTCACCTATTGTCAATGTTATCCACTCCTTTTCAACTGCTACAATTTGTAGTAACATGCCATTTTCTTCATATTTTCCTCTTATTCCTTTGTTCTTCTCACTTTTCATCTTCTCCATGTGTTCTTTCATACATTGCTTTCCCAAACATATCACTATTTCTATGACCTTAATGGACCAAACCTTGTTACAACTTCATTGTTATCTTCTACAAAAATAATATCCATTTCATCATTTTCCACATCCACAAATGTAATTAAATCCTTTTCAAATAACTTAACATCAAATTCACTTTCACAAAACTCAGAAATTTGATTTCTTACCTTTTTAATCTCTTGTTCCTCTATTGTTATCCCAATCTTTTCTTCTTGATTGTCTGCTTAATATTGTTCTTTCCTTTTTCTACCTCCTCCCCTACACTCAACTATGTAATTTTATTCAATATATTTATGTCCTCCCAAGGACCAACCATTGTCCCAACATCACAATTACTTGCTATCACATATCTCTTAATCTTGTCTACATGGAAATCAAAATCAATATTTTCTTTGCAAAACTCATAAGAATGAGATAATTTACCTCTGTTTTTCTGTTTCAAATTCTTTTCCTATGCATGCAACTTCATTTTTTTCCACTTTTATATCTTTAGCAAGATGTATATTATCTACTAATTATTTATTATCCCTTTTTATGAGGTTTTTTTCTTCTTCTTTAGCATCACCCGCATGATATTCTACTGTCTCTTCTTCTACTATTTCATCTACTCCTCTTTCATGTAAATCATCGTTAACACAAGTAAACGATACCTCTTTTTTTATTGTATCCTTCTTATTTCCACCATCTTCTTTGTCTTTGAAAAATATTGCAAACAAGGCATCTTCAAATTAAAAAAATTCTTTAGAATTACCATAAAATTTATGGTCCATAGTGACTATTTTCTCCTCTTTCTTCTCCATTATTTCTTTATGCTTCTCTTCTTTTCTTCCTTTCTTTCAATTTTTATTGTGTGGGCTACTCCCACATATTCTTCCTTCCATAATCTTCCCATAATAGGGTTGAAATAATGTATTCTTTCATCTTTCTTCTCACTTCCCTCTTTACCCATTCTCTCTATTTCATAAGAGATTTCCATCTCTTCTCCTTCTTTTGGATAAAATTCCACCTTCTCTTCAAGTTTTTCAACTTTATGTACCTTTCATTAGCCATCACAATGTTTTCACATAATATTTGTTCACACGTTATTTTATCCTCTTCAAGTTCTATTCTCTGCTCCATCTCTATCATGCCCAATCTAGCCTCAATCTTCTTCAATTCTCCAATAAAAGATTTTGTAAACCTTTTTTCTTTCCACTCTTCCATAGATAAAATCCTCACAGGCCTTCTCATGACCAATCTTGTCCTCTTCTTCAAAGACATCTTTAGAGACTTGCAAGTCCCTTTGCAGTTACAGGTCCTCATTGCAACAATTTCTTTCACTTTTGGGTATCAACCCTCTGTAGTTATAGGTCCTTCCTATAACAAACTCACTCTTGCTTATCCTCTACCAAACAGATGGTTTCTAGAATACACACCTCTCTGTCATGCACCTTCTACCCAACCTTAACCTCTTATGGAGGATAACAACTACAAACTTATTTCAACCCTTCCTACCAATCAATTGTTGCAATACTTCCCGACCAATCTTCCTACTTTGATACCATTTGATGTAGTAAAAAACCAAGACCCTAAATTGAGGTGTTGATCTTCATAGCCACCATTCAAATTATTAATCAATTCAATTGAAGAAGCCTACTCACCCAAAAAAATACATGAACTCAAAATTCTATGAGATTTAATTCAAACTAAAATTTTGTAAATGTGCACAAAAACCTCTTGACAAACCACATTTCGGAGATTATTTTGAATGTGAAAAAAAATCCCATTTCTTCTAAAAACTTGGGTGGTAGAAGATCCCATCTTCATCTAAATGAAAAAAAATGATTCAAAATTTATCTACTAATACAACCATGCTTAAAAACAAGATGAAAACCCAAAAAAAAAACATTTCTGAACATTGGTGTTTGATCCCTTCCAACAACTTTTAAACTTTCATCTTTTTTCCTAATTTATTTCAAACCTCAACCAGGAAAGATTTCTCAACCTTCAGAATTGAAACTATTGGACTTGCAATTCAAGATTAATACCACACACATGCTTCAAGAAATTTCATAAATCTGATTTCAACATCAAATGTGTAGCTCTAACAACACCAACGCTATAGGAAAATTAACAAAACAAGATTCAATCGTATAGAAAGAATGAATTTCCAACACTAAAATTCTTCACTCCTACAGGAAAGAATGCCTCCAACTATTACAAATTAGATTTGGGGCTACAAATATTTTCTATAGGCAATGTCAAATCAGATCCAAAACTTCTTCTATTCCTCCTTGGATGCCATGGGTGTGATGTTAGGTTTTCAAAGGCAGATATCTAAAAGCTAAACGCAGATTTTATCAAATAAACCAGAAATAAAATCACACATAAAATTAACACAAAGAATTTAACATGGTTCACCCAATGTGGGCTACATCCACCAAACCGCAGCCATCTAATGATATTATTAACTAGTGCAAAACCCTATTACAATATCGTGAATAATCACTTGTTTCTTATGATACTGTAACTCTATCCTAAACCCTTTATAAATTAGGGTTATACAAAATTAGGGTTTTTTCCCTTTTTGTGATTCATGAAGAGTGTACAGTATAGAATGATCAGTCACCACATACCAACAATCTCCCACTTGGAGACTGATCAGGCTCCACACCTAAACAATCTCCCACTTGGAGACTAAACCTGGATGACACTGCTGCACTTACAGCTCCCACTGGAAACAAGCACCTTGGACCCTGCTGCTTTCTTATACTTTAATTCAACCTTGAAGGCCAACCGAAGCTAAAGAGGAGCTTAGCTTCTCCCTTATCACAGCCTTAGTAAACATATCCACTAGATTTACATCTATATGTATCTTTTCCAGCTTTACCTGTCCATCCTCCAACACTGACCAAATGAAATGATACCTCAACTGTATGTGTTTGGTTTTAGAGTGCAAGGAAGAATTCTTTCCAAGATGTATAGCACTCTGGCTATCTATGAACAAGTAATTTTCAGCCTGTTGTTTTCCCAACTCTTCCATGAAAAATTGCATCCATATCATCTCCTTTGCTGCCTCTGTTGCAACCACATACTCTACCTCTGTGGTGGATAAAGCAACCACCTTTTGCAATCAAGATATCCAACTTACTGTTGTCCCACCAACGGTAAATACATAACCTATGGTACTCCGCCTGGTATCAATATCCCCTGCCAGATCTGAGTCAACATAGCCTTTTAAATCTATATTAGAGCCCTCAAAACATAAATGTTTATCTGGTGTACCTCTCAAATACCTGAGAATCCATTTCACTACATTCCAATGCTCAATTCATGGATTACTCATATACCGGCTAACAACTCCTACAGCATGTGCAATATCTAGTCTCATGCATACCATGGCATACATTAAACTACCTATAGCTGAAGCATATGGTACCTTGGACATTTTTTCTTCCTCCTCTTGTGTCTTTGGACACATATCCTTAGTCAATTTTACATGACTGGGCAAAGGTGTGCTGACAGCTTTTGCATTCTCCATATGAAATCTCTACAACACCTTTTTAACATAATCAACCTGGATAAAAACAATTTCCTATTTTTCCTATCTCTTGTAATCTTCATACCAAGGATTTGTTTTGCTGCCCCCAAATCCTTCATAGCAAATGAATTTGCTAACTGTTGTTTTAACTCCTTTATGTGATCCATGTTAGACCCCGCTACAAGCATATCATCAACATATAAACATAAAATAATGTAGCTATCTTCACCTAGCATCTTAAAATAAACACAATGGTTTGAATTACACTTGGTGTAACCTTGCTCAGCCATAAAACTATCAAATTTAAGATACCATTGTCGAGGTGCTTGCTTCAAGCCATATAAGCTTTTCTTCAATCTACACACTAGTTTCTCCTTACCTTTGACCTCAAATCTTTGTGGTTGTTCCATATAAATTTCCTCTTCCAAATCACCATGGAGAAAGGCAGTTTTAACATCAAGCTATTCTAAATGCAAATCTTCAATAGCCACAATACTTAACACAGTACGAATAGAGGTCATTTTAACAACTGGAGAAAATATTTCATCAAAATCAATACCCTGTTTCTGTGCAAATCCCTTTACAACTAATCTGGATTTAAATCTTTTCTTACCTCCATCCTCCTCTTTCATCCTATAAACCCATTTGTTTGCTAAAGCCTTTTTACCTGCAGACAACTTGCATAGTTTCCAAGTCTAATTTTTCAGCAAGGAGTCCATTTCTTCTTCCATTCCATGCTCCCACTAAACCTTGGTATCCACCTGCATAGCTTCATGATAACATTTTGGTTCACCATCATCAGTTAATAGAATAGAGTACAAAGAGGGAGAAAATCTTTCTGGAGGTCTACTTAACCTTGAAGATCACCTAACATTCACTAGAGTTTGTGGTATTTCTTGTTGCTGTTGTTGCAGAGCATGAGGAACCACTAGAACATTGGTGTTTGTAATATCATCCAGCACTGCATAATCTTGTTCTTTCTTCTCATGCTGCTGCAATAGATCTTTGTACAACATTTTCTCATTGAATATGACATCCCTGCTTCTCACAATTTTCTTATTTTCAAAATCCCAAAGCCTATAACCAAATTCATCTATGCCATATCCAACAAATATACATTTATTTGATTTTGCATCAAGCTTGGTTCTATTTTCAGAATCTATATGTGCAAATGCTTCACAACCGAAGGTTTTTAGAAAAGAATAACTTACCTTCTTACCTTTCCATGCTTCCTCTGGAATACCACAACCCAAAGGATTAGAAGGACCTCTATTAATTAAATAAACAACAGTATTTATAGCCTTTGCCCACATGTTTAAAGGCAATCCAACATGCAATCTCATAGTCCGTGCACACTCCATTATTGTTCTATTCATGCGCTCAACCACTCCATTTTCCTGTGGAGTCCTTGGAACCGTTTTCTTCCTACAAATACCATTAAAGGAACAATAATCTTCAAACTCTTTACTGCAATACTCACCACCATTATCAGATCTGAGACATTTTAACTTTTTACCTGTCTCATTCTCAACCAAACTTCTCCATTTTTTAAAAGTTTCAAATACATCAGATTTCTACCTAATTAAATAAATCCATACCTTCCTAGTTGCATCATCAATGAATGTGACATAATAATGAGAGCCACTGAGAGAAGATACCTGAGTTGGTCCCCATACATCCATATGCACAAGCTCCAATTTCTCATCTTTCTTTTGTTTCCCATCCTTGAGAAAACTAACTCTCTTTTGTTTGCCATACACACAACTTTCACAAAAATCCATATTAACACATTTTAGACCTGGTAAAGCATTCTTTGAATGAAGTAATTTCATACCTTTTGCACTCATGTGCCCAAGTCTGTTATGCCATAGTGCTGATTTAGAATTCGCAGCATCTATCTAATTTTCTTCCTGCTGAACTGCAGCAACTGTTCCTAAACATTGATTTTTATCTGCAATAGCTAAAGTAGAAGGAACAGTATGACCTATACAAAGATATAAGGTTCCTACTTTCACACCTTTTGCTACCACTAAGGCACCTTTTGCAACCTTCCAATTTTTATCACTAAATGTAACAACAAAACCTTCATCGTCTAGTTGCCTTGCTGAAATTAAATTTCTTTTTAGCTTTGGAACGTGCCTTACCTCATGTAGTAGCCAATGATTCCCATTCTACAAATTTATCTTGATGCTTCCCTTTCCAACAATCTGACAGGGTTCATTATCTCCCAAATAAACCAGCCCAAAATCCCCTTGGACATAATCAAGAAAATAATTTCTATGGGGCATAGCATGAAATGAAGCCCCTGAATCTAACACCAAGAATCATCAGCATTGTCAAGAGAAAGAATCAAAGCATCCTCATCAGATTTATTACTTACCACATTTGCCTCTTTATTTCCTTCCTTTTCGTCTCCTTCTTTATTTTTTCGAGACCAACAATCTTTCTTTAAATGACCTGGCTTACCATATTACCACCAATCCCTCTTGTCTCTAGATTGGGACCTTCTGTAACTTGATTTTCCTCATGACTTCCCATGACTTCCATAATTGTTTCTTCTCTCCTTTGTTCTACCCCTACTTTCTGCATTCAAAACATTTCCTGATGTAGATGTTCCACCTGAGCTTTTCCTACGAATTTCCTCACTCAAAATAACACGAACAACATCATCAAATTTCAATGTATTTGAACCAGAAACAAAATTGCTAATAGCCATTACCAAGCTATTCCAGCTTTCAGGCAAAGAACACATAATCAAAAGAGTGCTAACTTCTTCATCAAAGTTTACTTTTACAGAAGTTAATTGACTGGTAACTGTATTGAACTTATTTAAATGACCAGTAACTGATCCACCTTCTACCATTTTCATATTAAATAAATGCTTCATAAGAAATACCTTATTCGAAGCGGAAGGCTTTTCATACAACTTTCCTAGGGTTTCCATCAACTCTATAGTTTTCTTTGTTGTTGTGATATTGAACACCACCGATTGTGCCAGGCATAAGGGAATATTGCCAAGTGCTTTTCTGTCCAAAATATCCTAGTCCTTATCCTTCATTGTTGTGGGTTTCTTGGTTTTCCCTTCCAATGGCTGCCATAAATCCTTTTGATAGAGATAGTCCTCCATTTGCATCTTCCATAACTGATAGTTCTGCCCGTTGAACTTATCAACCTTCATCTTACCCTTGTCTTCCATTGCTCCCACTTAACCGTGAGACTTTCCTGCAAATGATAATAAAAAAAAACCCGCTTTGATACCACTTGTTAGGTTTTCAAAGGCAGATATCTAAAAGCTAAACGCAGATTTTATCAAATAAACCAGAAATAAAATCACACATAAAATTAACACAGAGAATTTAACATGGTTCACCCAATGTGGGCTACATCCACCAAACCGCAGCCATCCAATGATATTATTAACTAGTGCAAAACCCTAGTACAATATTGCGAATAATCGCTTGTTTCTTATGATATTGTAACTCTATCCTAAACCCTTTATAAATTAGTGTTATACAAAATCGGGGTTTTTTCCCTTTTTGTGATTTTTCCCTTTTTCAGTAATTTCACGAAAAAGCAAGACCCCGGCGAGGATACATGAAGAGTGTACAGTATAGAATGATCAGTCGCCACATACCAACATGTGACTCAATATATTTTTCCTCCTTCCTTCATGTTCTTCCTCCACTTCTTCATCTTCAATGCTCTCTGGATTTAGGCCTTGGGTTTCTCCTTGCAACCAAAACCTCCAGACAAGGTTCTCCCAATCCAGGGATGGAATTCCTCTTTCTCCTACTGTTATCATTTTTTCCTGCAATATTTTTTTAATGTTTTTCTAAAAATTTCCTCCATATCCTTGCATTCCACTACCTCAGCCCAGGTGCCTAGAAGAATCCAACAAAAAAATGGTCAACAAATTTAGATTCCTAGGAGTTACACAAGAGCCAAAATTGGAAAACACATGCTTGGGCATGGGTTTTTGACTCCCAGATAGTTTTTGAAATTTAAAATATTTTAATAATTGAAAACTTGCAACTTCAACTCCTATGACTACTTTACCAAATGACTTCAAATTGAATTATCGAAAGAGGGGAAATGAAGAATTAACCACATTCATGCAAGAAAATCAAAATGAAATAACACCAAAATTTGACAACAAAGGTAAATAAGAGTTTGGATGTGTAGGATTTCTCTACACCTAGATGATCTTGCATCACCAACTCGAATACAACTTTGAGAGAAAAAAAGCTTAAAAAATAAAAATCACTTTAGAGATCTTTGTGTATCTAATGAATATTCTAGAAAAATGGACAACATGGTTGCATAGAGCACAAAAAAACCTTTCTAATGCCTATTTTTTCATAAAAAATGAAGTTTTTATGCCCAAGTTATGACCCTAAAAGAGTATAATAGCATATTTGACTTCAACTGGTTGTAGCAATTTTTTTGGAAAAAAAAAACTTGTAGATCTAGAATGGGTTTGGAACTAGTTTTCCATTGATATATATTTTTTTTAAAAGCGAATATTGTATGTCCAAGTTACACCCAATTTAGTGAAAATTTCTCAAATTTTCCTAATATGGCCCTGGCCTAGGGGCTAAAATATAAGCCCCTTGTCCTATGGTAGACCAGGGGGTTGGTGGCCTAGGGCTGCGATAGAGTCCCTAGTCATTGATGTCACTATCGACCTATTTGTGTAATCCCTTAGGGGCTGGTTGTTGGGTAGTGGTCACTGAAGTGACCGAGGGATTAATATTAAAGTCTATGGGGGCTACTCAATAAGGTGACATGATAGTGGATGATGGTGAACACTTGGTGGCATCAACTGGGCATTTCTCTTGAGTGGGGAATCACTCAAGGTGGTGAAGTTCCTTTTTATAGGCACATAACACTATAAGCACTATGCGCTTATTTTATTTTTTAAAAAATTGTTTGTACAGGGCCATATAAGGGTTGAATAGAGGCCTATGAATTTTCTTCCTATGAAACAACAAACGAAACACCTTCCACCCAAGAGCTCTATAAAACATAGATTTACTATTCCTCAACAAGGAAATACTTACATAATGAATAATACAAAGAGAGATGGAAATTTATAAGAGAAACCCTAAATGATAAAGGGATTAGATCATGACAAGTGTCATCATCTTGTGTGATGAGACATAATGATCTAATAGTAGCTCTTCAATTAAAAAAAACACTCCTAAGTTTCGCTTAAGTTCATGAGAATAAATATAGTAGAATAATAATTAATTAATTATTATCTAATATATGATTACTCTAACATGTTCTACCATATCATGAAAAAAATGAAACTACATGTTAATGTGCTTTGTTCTGACATGGAAATTAGGATTCTTTGCTAAGAAAATGGTACTCTGACTATCACAATATATAGTAATTTGTCCTACATCAAAACCAATACCAAAACAGAATCTCTTAAGACAAATGACTTCCTTGCAAGTTTTTATCCCTTGATTTTTGACTAGCTTATTTTTAAAAATTTCACATCAAATTCATCATTTGATTGATCAAAAATTTGTGTCTCCATAGTGTCCTTAGGATCAATTACCATTTGAGTATGTTCAAAGTTTTTTAGTTTGAAACCTTATTGTTGATTGATTAAACCATGCCCTATCTTCATAATTTGTCAAACTCAATTTATAATTCTTGAGTCCAATTGGCTAGTATAGGTTGATGATGCCAGTTCAAATGTCAAATGTAAAATTTTTTTATGCATACTTCCAATTGTACTCATAATTAACCTCGTGCATTGGCAAAAAATGAAAATAAATAAATTTAAAACTATGAAGCTTTAGAAAAATCTGATTTAGGGGCATGTTCTTGATGGTATTCCAATAAATGTGGCCAATTTTTACAGAAATCCACTTCCCAGTTTAGGAGAATTTAAATTTTTAATTTTACCAACCAAATTTTGGAAAATATTAAAACAAAATCTCTATTTTTTTGAAAAGAAATTATTTTTCTAGGTTTTGGTCATATCAGTGTTCTTGTCATCCTAGAAAAAAATCAAGGAAAAATGTTTTCTTAGCCAAAAGTTATGTGTGTTTTGATTTTGTGGTGTTAAGGGTGATTAGGGAGTTTACCGAAAAGGAATGCAACATTATTTTAAAACCTTTCCTAAGAATTAATTTTTCCATAAGAGGAGTTTTTCCAGCCTTTGAAAGGTTTTAATAGTTTATGGTAATAATTTAGTGAGGCTTTTGTACACATTACCAAGTAACCAATTCTACTATACTCCACTTATTTGAAAATGCTAACCTCTCTATTGCTAATATTCTCACTTATTTGAAAATCCTAACCTCTCTATTGCTACCTTGCCCACTTAATCAAAACTTCAAAACAATAAGCATTTAAAAGAAGGATGGGCAGAATTCAACAACCATAACTATCTAGAAGAATAGGGAAGGCACAAAATTTTCAAATATATGTCATCTCATGCAATGCTAGGTTTGGTAAGTAGAGATAAACCAATTTGAAGGAATCAAATCTTCAATGTATATGCTAGTTGAATGTTGGTAGGAATGGGTACAACAAAATAGAGTCACTATTGTGACAGGGTGATGGATAGAACAAAAAATGACAAACATAGTGCAAAGATAGTAAAATATGATAGAAAACTATATTCATATATTCCTTCTTGATTTCAAAATTACAAAATCATAGGGGACATGCTCTATTTTACATGAAAAAAATATTATTCATACAATATTGGACCACTGTCATAACCTAGTGCTAAACTCACACATAAACATAAATTGATTATTGTTCTAAAGCTATTGCTATCTTTGCACCACGTCTAAAAAAATTCATGTGCATTTCTTTTGTCTCCTTGTCTTCTGTTAACATTCCTTCTACTATTGTAGGGTCAACTTCACTAATACAACAAGCTGACTTCTCTCAAAACTAATGGTTGCATACATTCTTTTTGTTTGTATTAGCAAGCTCAAAAATGATCACCCAAATTCAAATTTCAATTTTACCAACCTCATTTATTACTAGCAAGCTACAAGTTTGTGTTGGTAGTTTGAAGTTATGTGGGGAAAGGGAGAAATTATGTTGGCTATAGATTAATTAATATTCCAACACTCCCCATTAATCTAAATTCACCTATCAATCTACAATTTCTTTTCGCAGCTGATCTCCAAAGCTATCCACAATGCCAAGCCTATCTCTTAGGCATTCAAAATTATCCTTAGGAAATTCCTTGGTTAATATGTCAGTGAGCTACTACTCAGATTTGTAATACTATAATTCAATCTCACCTTGTTCTACCAATTTCCTTATAAAGTGATATTGAATCTCAATGTGCTTGCTTCATCCATGGAAGACCAGATTTGTTTTCAAGGCTATGGAAGAAACATTTTCACAATGAATGATTGTGTTGTTTTCTTGTTGTTATTGTAAATTTGTAAGGATCCTCCTCAACAAAATAGCTTGACATGCTGCTTCATTTTCGGCTATGTACTCAGCTTCTACTATGCTAAGAGAGACAATGGGGTGCTTCTTCGATTCCCATGAGATTGCACTTGAACCCATATGAAACACATATCTCAATGTGCTCCTTTTATTATCCACATTACCTACCCAGTCACTATCCATGAAACCAACTATATTGAACTCATTAGATGCACCATACATGATGCCATAATCTGTTGTTCCATTGACATACCCCAAAATCCATTTTCTTTCTTTCCAATGTGTGTCCTTAGGTTTCTTCATGAACCTAGATATAAAACTTACTACATACATCAAATCAGACCTAGTTGATGTCAAATACATAAAAATTCCAACCATACTCTTGTAGAGGGTTGGGTTCACATCTTTTCTTATATCCTTTTTCCATAGTTTTAGACCTATTGATGTTGGTGTGGGGGTAGTTTTTATTTTATGCATTTTAAACCTTCTTAAAAAAAATTTGGCATAATTAAATTGTGAAATAAACATTCCATGTTGTGTTTGTTGAACTTCAATACCAAGAAAATATTTCAACAAACCTAAGTCTCATCTCAAACTCATTTTCAGCACCTCTTTGAAATCAACAATAAATCTATCACTATTACTAGTAAAAATATGATCATCTACATACAAAACAACAATTAAAATATCACCTTTAGCTGCTTTGATGTAGAGTGTGGGCTCATTACTGCTTTTATTAAATCCATTACTCAACATATATGAGTCTATCCTATTGTACCATGCTTGAGGTTCTTTTTTCAACCCATAAAGATATTTTCAGAGTCTAGACACTTTGTACTCTTTCCTTGGGACTTCATATCCAGGTGGTTGCTTCACATACACTTCCTCTTTTAGCACTCTGTTCAAGAAGGGTAGCTTTACATCTATTTGAAACACTTTCCAATGATGTTGGGCTGAAATTTCTATGACTATCGGAACTATTTCTAGCCTTGCAATTGGTGCATAATCTCATCATAACCTATACTAGGTTTCTATTTGCATCCTTTCACCACTAGCCTTGCCTTGTGCCTTTCAATTTTACCTTCAATTGTACACTTGGTCTTATAGACTCACTTCACTCCAATCACTTCTTTATCCTTGGGTAAATTTGCCAACTCCCATGTTTGGTTCCTCTCTATAGCATCCAACTCTTCATCCATGTCCTTACACCATTTCTTTTCTTCCACTGCTTCCTCAAAGTATGTTGGATCACTATAGGTGAATAATGCAAAATCTAAATTATCATCAAAATGAACATGTTGTGTGCTATCATAAATCTCCCTCACACTCTTTGTCTTTCATGGTATCAATGATGTGAGTGTAGGGCCTGGATTACCTTTAGAGCTACTACTACTTTGTCCATTGGAGCTACTATACTGCTGACTGTCAGAGCTATTGCTCTGCTGAATTCTTGAGCTGCTATTCTGTTGTTTCTATTTAGAGTTGTTGTTTTGCTAAACATTTTCAAAGCTACTATTCTATTGCACATCTCTGGTGCTACTATTTTCCAAATATCTACGGTAGTTTCTCCTTGAGTTGTTTCTTTCTTGATCTCCACCTAAGTTGATATCTTCCAAAGCTTCTTCATATTCAAGGGTTATTGTAACTGAAATATATGTGGTGTCATCCACTGTACCATCCCATGCTTTATTTTCAATAAAAATAATATCTCTACTAATCACTACCTTCTTAGTGATGGGATTGTACAAATTATAGCCTTTTGAAAGATGAATTTTTCTCCTTTACCATCAAATTTCTACATCTTCTCTTTTGGCACAAATGCACATGCCAAACACCCAGATATTCTTAGGTGTTCAACACTCCATTTTCTATTTGTCCATGCCTCTTGTGGAATCCTATCACAGAAAACATTTTTTGGGCACCTATTTAATATGTAAACTATCATTGCTATATATTCACCCCAAAATATGTGTGACAACCCTTTCTCTTTCAATATACTTGATGGCATGTCTTGAATAGTTCTATTTTTTCTTTCAGCCACTCTGTTTTACTCTCGGGTTTATCTTGTTGTAAATTATTTGTGAATGCCCTCATTCCTACAAAAATTCAGAAATTATTTGGAGATGTACTCTTTGCCTCTATCTGTTCTAAGGGATTTGATATAGTGGCCACAATCCTTTTCAGTTGATTCCTTAAACCACTAAATTTATCAAAGGCTTCCGATTTATTTTTCAAAAAAATAGACCCAATTTCTTCTACTATAATCATCTATGAATTTCACAAAATATGTGTTTCCTCCTAAGGTGGGGGTTTTCATGGTCCACACAAATCCAAGTGCACTAATTCTAATGGTTATTTTTCTCTTCTAGAATACCCGGATTGAAATGGTTGTCATTGTTGATTTCCTAAAATGTAAGCCTCACATTTTCCATCAGGTTCTACAATTGATGGTAACCCTCTAACCATTCCCTTTCTATACAATAAACTCAAACTAGAAAAGCTTAAGTTCCCATACCTTAAATACCAAAGATTGGATGGGTCTTTGATGTTTTTCTTGAAAGATGACTGTTGTGAGCGCCAGAGAACAATGTTATTGTTGTCTTTTTGTTGTGAACACCAAATACACTATGTGCATCCTAAGAGGAAATATTCTATTTCTTGTCATCTGCACGGCTACTGTCACTTTCTTGCTACCTCCTTTGGTAAATATCTTGCATTCTCCATTCTCCATTAGGATTTTATAACTATTTTTCCAATTCTTAATAGATTATGATTTATGTCATGGCATAATAAACATCTTGGATATTCTACTTTTCACCATTCTTGGTTTGAATGCAGACAACACCTTTTCCCATGATAAGGACTTTCTCATCATTTCACATTTTTATTTCAGTTTTTATGTTGTTGTCTATGTAGGAAAACGAGTTTTTCTTACCACTCATATGGTTGTTGCATCCATTGTCTAAGTACCATACTTCATCACTGTTGCACTCAACAAGATTGCAAAGAATCAAAACATTTGATTGTTTGTCATTTTCAGCCTTGTTCTCATTTGCCACATTAGAATTTTGACTCCCATGGTCATGTTTCTTCTTTCTACACTCACTAGCATAATTCCCATACTTGTGATAGTAATAACATTGGACATTCCTCTAGTCATACCTTTGATTTGAACTGTTCTTCTTCTTCTAATTTTGGTTTGTTGACTATGAGCTGCTTGACTGCTATGTGCTATTTGAGTCTCCTCTTCCATAATTTCTTCTACCTTTGCCTCTTTTACCTCTTCCTCTATCATTTCTTCCTCTTCCCCAACCTCTTGTATTGGTCCGAGCCTTGAAATATTGCTCTAGGGAAGGAGCAGATCTTTTCAACCACTACTCATGAGTTTTTAGTGAACCCATTAACTCATCTACAGTCATTTTGGACAAATCCTTTTCCTCTTGAATGGAAATGACTAGGATCAAATCTAGAGGGAATACTTCTTAGGATTTTCTCAATGATCCTTTGTTCTTCCATTGTTTATCCATTTATTCTTAGCTGATTTATCAAAGTAGACACCTTAGCATGGAAGTCTGAAATTGACTTACTATCTTTCATTTGCAAAGTCTCAAAATCTCTTCTCAAGAGCTACAACTTAACCAATCTAACTTTATCAATCCCTTTATAACTATTTTACAATATTTCCCAAGCTTTTTTTGCATAGTTTGGTATTGTAATATGTGGGAAAATAGCCTCTGTCAAGGCTGCTTCAATCAAACTGATGGCTTTTGCATCCTTCATCCTATTTTATTTCAACTGATTCTTTTGAGGATTAGAAAGGGATGCATAGGCTACTAGGTTTGTGATATCATTGAACCCATGTATGACCAGCTCCCACTGGTCATTAGAAACCATTATTATTTTCATTTTCTTAGCCCATATATCATAGTTTTATCCATCAAAATTTGGTGGTCGTTGCCAACCTTTTCTCTCACCTCCTACCATTTTTTCTTAGACTAGAGAAAAATGATAATGCCTAGATAACCTAGGGATTTCTAGATCACACCCACAAACAATAAAATAATTGACTACCCAGAAAATAGGGCTCTCATACCACTTCCTAGTAGGTAGGGGTGCAAAAAAATAGAGTCACTATTGTTACAGGGTGATGGACAGAATAGAAAATGACAAACACAATGCAGAGACAAGAAAATATGACACATAGAAAACTATATTCATATATTCCTTCTTGATTTAAAAATTACAAAATCACAGAGGACATGCTTTATTTTACATGAACAAAATATTCTTCATACAATATTGGACCACTATAATAACCTAGTGCTACACTCACACCTAAACATAAACTGATTGTTGTTCTAAAGCTGTTGCTATCATAGTGTTGTGTTTGATAAAATTTATATGCACTTCTTTGTCTCCTTGTCTTCTACTAACATTCCTTTTTCTGCTACAGGGTCAACTTCTCCAGTGCAAAAAAATGACTTCTTTCAAAACTAGCGGTTGCATACATTCTTTTTTTTGTATTAGCAAGCTCAAAAATGAGCACTCAAATTCAAATTTAAAATTTACCAACCTCATTTATTGATGGCAGGCTGCAGGTTTATGTTGATAGTTTGAAGTTATGTGGGGTAGGGAGAAAGTCTGTTGGCTACATATTAATTAATATTCCAACATTGAAGACAAGGCATGCAAATTATTTAAAAATTTCTCAAAGAAAATGTGGAATGCCATGATTGCAAGGTATGCATGAAATTGATATGTTTAAAGAATTTAAAAAAAAATCATCCATGAATATGGGGAATTTTTAAGTATCAACATTCTCTCATCCATGAAAAAAAAAAGGCTTTGGAATAGGGTATTCACATCTATCAAAGAATTAAAAATATAGGAATTTTGTCAACTGTTGTTGTAAATTTTTTGGTTGACATACATGCAAAATGTGGAGGCATAGACAACATGTAAAATGCTCGACAAAATTATTCAATTGACATGTCATTGCATACAAAATGGATCTGTTGAAAAATATTTTGAAACTTCTAAGAAAATGAAATTGTCAATTGCAATGTGAAACTCCACAAAATCCTTCAACTTGCACTAACATTCTTTATGTCTGAGATGAAATAAGAACTTTGACAACAATGTATGTACTTTCATCAAGGCATAAAATAATTTTTTTTTATCAGATGTTGTAGTCACAACTCTTCTAGTTGACATATATGAAAGGCATGGAAACATAGAAAAGGAGCATGCATTCTTCAATGTTATCTCATGGAATGCAATGATTTTGGAATGTGCACAAATTAAATTTAATGAAAAGGATTTAGATACTTTCAAGGAAATGTAAATGATGGGTGTAAAGTTAGATTGAACTATGTTTGCAGTCAGTTTTGATAGACATACATGTAAGACACAGTCATTATGTTTTGAGACCTTGTTGAAGGAAAGAGGCTTTATTTTCTCCATGTCGGAGACATCATCTACATATTTTGCTTCATCCCCAAAAGGTATTGGCTCTACACTGCCATGCAACGGTACGTCAAGATTTGGGATCTCAAGAGAAAATTCATTGTTGCTAATCTTCATCCTGATTTCATGCCCATTAAGAAATCCCAGATTCTTTATTGCACAATTTTGAGCTAGAGTGTAGATGGAAGTACATTGTTCATTAGTTACATAAATGTAAAGATCAGGGTTTGGGGAATTGCACATATTTGAATTCAAAGCACTAGCTAAATATTGTAGTAGAGTTTTCTATAATATGTAATGAGTTGTCTAGTTGATGAGCATAAAATGCATGTTAATATATCTCATAAACCAAAAATGGTTCTAGCCACAAATGGAAGTGTAGAAATAATTAATTTTAAATTCTTGCCCATAGTCTATGTGAATGGGAAAAATCCAAAATAGTAACCACAAAATCTGCTTTGAATTTCATTGGCAAAAATTTCTTCTAGCTAATATTGATCTTAACATTAATAATGATGGTTGATATAGTTGGAGATATTCTATGAAATTTCTCCACTATCAATGAATACACTGGCTAATGTAGTAGTGGCCTATACAACAATATTTTGACCATGCACTAAATCCATAGTGGTGGAATAAGTCTTAGATTTTATTTTGCTAAAAAGATTGAATTATCCCAAAGCATAGTTGTAGTTCAATCCAAGGATGATAAGGGTAATGCACTCTTAAATATTATGCCTTTTTGAGATTTGTGAATCTTTAAATAAAGTAGGACCAATGACTAGACTAAATGCTAGGATGGTCAGTGGAATTGTCAACAAGATTTCTATAGGATTGGGTGTATAGAACCATATTTCATGACCATAGAAGAAGTAGATGTTGTGCTCTCATGGATATCCCAACCAAGAAATAATGTTCATATAAGAAGGGATTAGGTTCATAATGCTTCAAGGATTAGATTTGATGATATTCCATCCACATCTTTCACAATTATTTTAAATGAGCTAAATCATAATTTATCACAATATTTTTTTGGTTCAATTTGTGGTACCAAGAAATTAAAGAAGGAAGCTATTGTGAAGAACCTACATGTGTTATTTTGAGAATTGAGAGAAGATATGGAATCCCAAATCTTTAGACCTCAATCGAGTATATTTTAAAGATTTTTTTAAAGAGAAATGTAAATCTAAGCTTAGAAAACTTTAGTTCAATTTCTTATTCAATATCAGTTCCTCAAGTTTAAAGGAATTCAATACCATTCAAATAGTGCTAAACATTAAATTTTACTAAGGAGGTTGAATGCTCATAATATGTGGGATATCACAAATTAGAAACAATCTTAGAATTATCTTTGGTAACAATTCTAGAGATGGTAATAACTTTGGGAACTGTTCTTGCAAGAAATTCAAGATTGATAGAAAATGTTCTTGGAAGGCCTCACATGGCTATATTTCTTATTGATAAAAAGGACTACATCCACTAGACATGGAGGTTACAAAATGGTTAAGGAAGCATGCATCAAATTTATGTATTATTTTAGAAATGAATAAATTTGAATCAATTTATGATGATACCAATGGCATTATAATGGCACCTATGGGAGAAACTCATAGAGTAGGCTTTGGGAATCCTATTTTAATATATACTGAATCTAGAGAGAGAATAATTGAGCTTTATGAGTCTCTTCATCTTAAATTGGAGGATGCAAAAACACACATAAGAGATTGTAGAGAAGGTGGATTTTCTACTCATGAGTCTCTTTATTCTCAAGAGATTACCAATGGGAAAATTTCCCTAATCTACCTCAAGGAACAACACAAGAGTTCTAGAATCAAAAATAGCAGATCACAAAGGTTTTCTAAACAAACTGACAATATCTCGGCCAAAGGACATCAATGTAGGATACAGATGAAAGCACAACACACTAGCGTCCAATAGGTGCACTAGCATCTCGTATAGACCATAAAGTGAATTTATCATAGAAAATGACAAAGTGACTACTAGCAATCTGATTGCTAATAACATATAAAATGAGAGAAAGTAATATAAAGTAATAGAACTAAAATAAATTAAATTAAATGATAGAACAAAAGAGAATAGAGAAAGAAATTTCTCACAACCAAAGTAATGAAGCCTCCAGTATGTGAATATCTTCATCACCTACATGCATAAGATCTGGAGAAATTTTTGGGGCTGTATAAGGGTTTGCCTTAGTCAAACCCCCACTTTTGTGTTACCACCTCCACAGACAACCAAATAGATAGAGAGAAATAAAGTGTGTGATTAGTGATAAAATCAAGCCTCATTTGAGGAGGACGACCCATATCAAAAAATTCAGGTGACCAAAGAAATCCTTGCTCGAGAAGGAGAACCCATATCTAAAAATGTAGATGCAATAGATAGGGTATGTGTGACATCCAAAGATTCTTGCAAGCACAAGACAAGGGAGGTATTACATGCAAGGCTTAAGGAAGCCAAAAAGGGAGAGCAAGATAGCTACAAGATCCAAGCGTATTGTAGAGGGTGTTGCAAGAGCTTGAGAGTGTTTGAAGATGTTGTAACAAGTAAGATATTTGTGCAAGAAAAAGAGTGAAAAGGGAAAAGAGAGAAGCCAAGAAAAAATAGAGAAGCTAGAGGACCAAATGGGTTGAAAATACAACTTTTAAAGAGAGAATACGTGCAAAAAGAAGCTTCTCGGGCAGTTACAAGGTGACCCAAGCTGCTACCACCAAAAAAAGTAGCTAACAAGTGGAAAATATGCTCAGAAATGGCTATTTGAATGTTAAAAAGTCATAGGATGCTAGAAAAATGTGCAGACATCCACACAGAATGCCAGTGTCCAGAAACATCACGCTACAAAATGATGAGAATGGGAAAAGTCCAAGGTTCAACGCAAATATGACATGCAAGGGTAGCTACTGAAAAGGGGTCCTGACCATCTTGAGAAGGGAAAAAGTCTTATGCAAGTGCTAAAATAAGCCCACACAAGATGCTAAGGGAGTGGACACTAAAGAGGATACAAGAATGTATGTGAAATTACATGGGGTACAATTTTATGACATTACATTTTTCCCACACTTTAGCAGGCATATGAATCTACACTAATATGCACACTAAAGGAAATCTACTAAACATAAATAAAATCATGATGCCAAAAGGATACTGTAGAGGAAGACAACACTTCTTCAAACCAAGGAAGCATGCCCCCAAGCTGAAGACCTACAAAACAAAAACATTAGACAAGAAAGACCTATACATGACAACAAAGTTAGAACATAATAAAAAAAAGGATTTGAGTCAGCAAAGTGAAAGAGACATCAATGTAAAAGGTTGTCTCAGTACTATGCATCGTCCCCAAATTAAGAAATAACACATAGAAGAATTCTTAAATGAAGAGAGGAAGGTAAGGATTGATTGCTTCAATAGAAGAATACACCAAAAAGATAGGGAAGCAACCAATGTCAAAGAGATAAAAAGCATATACCCAAGATGAAGAGGATGTAAATCTTCAATCCGGTATATACACAATTGAGAAGAGAATTTAAGAGAGAGAAAGGAATAAAAGTTCCAAGAGAGATGGATCCATAGCTACTCTCCCCTGAGGAGGCTTGAAAAAAGGGACTCAGTAGCTCCACTAAAATATGAAGTTACACAAAGTACATTGAAGACCCTTAGACCAATGATGGACAAATTCCACAAGATGCAAACACTTCATAGGCCCTCAAACCTTCAAAGAAGGCATTCCCCCAAGTAATCTCTCATGAAGGAAGCCCAATGTAAGGGGACTCCACAGATTCATATAGGAAATGGGCTTCATAGGTGCACCTACAAAGCAACATGTTAATCTGTAGATAAACATGTTAGAAAACAAAAATCCATGTAGGCAACCAAGCAGATAGTCACAAAGACAATCCACAATTTGAAAGCTTTCAAAGAGGTCCCTCGAGAACCCTTTAAAAGAAAAGGGTTCCACTCAAGGGATGCAGTATTTGAAAAGTGAGGTCTAGTTAGGCTACCCCCAAGCTAGATGCAGAGATATAATACAGGTCTAGTCAGGTTGCCCTCAAACTAGATGCCATAGAATTCATTTGAGCGAAAATATTTCAAAGGGGGTCCCTCAGGAACCCTTTAAAAGGAAAAGGGTTTCATTCAAGGGACACATCAATTGAAAGACATAAAGAAGAGAGGGGGTTATTTAATAGGGACACATATCTCCAGAATAAGTTATCATTTCCCCCGACATATAGCAGAGGAGAACCATGCAAGATACTTAGAACATACAAAATAGAGGTACACCTCAATATCACTTATCATTTGAAGAAGAGGCAGGTGCATCAACAAATAAATGAGTGATGAAACCTAAATCAAGAATTTGTTATATTTTATCCTTTAAGGTCTTACATTCACTAGTGAAATGGCTAGGCACTCAATGGTATGCATAGAAAGATTGTTTTGTTTCATCATGCTTATGAAATTTAATACATGTAGGAGGAGGAAGAGTAATTAAGTGGGCTTTAAGAAGCCTAAAAAAAATATGTTCTTTCTCAGACAAATAATGAGGAGTAGGAATCAACCTTTTATCTTGTGGATAAAATTTTGACTTCTCAAAAGATGGAGACACGAAGATAGCGGGCGATGGAAGACGCATCATTCTTCAAGAATGAGGTTGAGCAAAAATCACGTCCACATTCAACTGCAATTTCTATTTAGATTATTCATTTGAGAAACCAAGCACCAAATTACCCTTACGAGGCGCACATTCTATAGGGACCTGAATGCCTTGTTCGTTACACCCACAACCTTTACGCCCATAACAATACTTAGAGGCAATCTTGAACCCATAGCCATAACATGTTTGTAAATCTTGAGAAGGAGGATCTTCAAAGAGGGCATTATTCCAACAATGGGGATTATACTCCTCTATGGGATCATCATCAACATTCTTGATAGGACTACCAACATTAACCTATTTAATATAAGTGTGATCATCTTCCTCAGAAGGAGGAGGATTGACATTAAGGACATTACAACTATTGTTCACATTATCTCACGATGCAAAAGAATAATCATCTTTGATAGTGGGTTTGGATGATGTTTTTGAAAGGTTTAAGTGGATCGGTTCAAATTTACATTATCCAATGAAGGATTTTATAAAGTCTAGAGAACCCCAATCATCACCAAGACATGCATTTTCTTGAGAAGAGGTGGAAGGAGAAGACTTAATATTCTTGCTTCAGAAGGATCTTCTTCATGAACATCTATCCCAAGAGTATCCTTTGTAGTAGGTATTTCTAGATTAAAAATTGACACATTGGAAGACACTGAAGGAATAAGAGTAGGAACAATTGAAACTTGACTAGTAGCTACCATCTCACATAAGTGCATAGCCTCAAGGTCAGCCTTAACTATGACTACTCGATTATTGCAAATGAACTTAATAGATTTATGCAAGGTAGATGAGACTGCACCCATGATATGAATCCACGATCTACCAAGAAGAAGGTTATATGGTAATTTTTCTGACATAACATACAAAAGGGTGGGTATAGTGATGGGTCCCAACCTCAAAGGCAAGACTTTCATGCCTAGGGCTTGTTGACCGACATTATTGAACCCACAAATATTAATAGAAGAAGTATTACGAAAATATGAATGAATATTAATCTTAGGTAATAGATCAATGCTACATACATTAAGTTTTGAACCATAATCAATGAGAGTATGCCTAATACCAATATTATTAATGTTAACTATAATCATTAGAGGATCCACCTGCTTCTGCATTTCTAGTGGAAGGAATTCCTGGTGATAGAATGTAATATTCGATGAATCTACACGAATATGTGCTACTGACACATTAACATCCATTTTCCTAGTAGAAGAAGGCAAGGGAATATTTTGCAAGGCTTGTTGAAGCATACCTTAATAAATCAGAGTAGACTAAACCAAGTCCCATAGTAAAATCTTGGTCGGAGTAACACAAAGTTTGTCGAAAAGACTACAATCACCAGGTACTTTAGTTGTAGGTTTAGGATATGAAGGAAGGCTTGGCTATTTATTCATTCTATTCTCATAAGTATGGGCTACCACTCTATAAGAGGGAGCCTTAGAAAGATCGGGAGAATTGCTATCAATTGGGACACTATCAATAGAACAAATCCTTTAAGGATGACTAGCTGGAGTTAGGTAAATGAACGGTGTGTTAGGCCTTTGAGGGGTAGCAGAGACATAGATTACATTTACAAAATTAAGCGGTTCTGAATTCCGAGTACTGAGTCAAAAGTTATGACCCCACCAAGTTGGGGTAAATAAATTCATAGTTTTTCAAAAGATTGTGTGTTTCATGTCAGGTTCATCAAAATGTAGAGAGGGAGGATTCACTACTCATGAGTCTCTTTATTCTCAAGAGATTCCAAAGGGGTGAACTACCCTAAACTACCTCAAGGAATAACACAAGAGTTTTAGAATCAGAAAGAGAATGTCACAAAGGTTTTCTAGACAAACTAACAAGCTCTCAGCGAAAGGACGTCAGTGCGGGATACAAATGACAGTGCAGTGCACTAGCATGCAAGAGGTGCACTGGCATCTCGTACAAACTAGAAAGTGAATTTATCATAGAAAATGACAAAGTGACTACTATAAATCTAATCAATAAGAACATACAAAATGCAAGAAAGCAACAAAAAGTAATAGAACTGAAATAAAGTAAAGTACATGATAGAACTAAAGAGAATAGAGAAAGAAACTTCCACATCAACCCAAGTAATGAATCCTTCAGTACGTGAATATCTTCAATACCTGCATGCATAAGATTTGGAGAAAGTGATGGGGCTATATAGGATTTTACCTTAGGAAAACCCTTGTTTTGGTGTTCCCACCTCTATGGGCAACTAAATAGATAGAGTGAAATAATGTGTGATGAGTGATAAAAGAATACCTCGCTCAAGGAGTAGAACCCGTACCATAAAATTTAGGTAATAAAAGCAATCCTCGCTCGAGGAGGAGAAACCATATCATAAAATGTAGATGCAATAGATAGGGGATATGTGAAATCCCAAGATGCTCACAAGTACAAGACAAGGGAGGTATCACATGCAAGGCTTAAGGAAGCCAAAGAGGGAGAGAAAGATAGCTGCAAGAGTCAAGTGTGTTGTAGAGGGTGTTGCAAGACCTTGAGAGTGTTTTAATCTACTGTAACAAGTAAGAGATTTGTGAAAGAAAAAGAGGGAATATGGAAAAGAGAGAAGCCAAGAAACAATAGAGAAAATAGAGGACCAAATGGATTGAAAATATAGCTTTTAAAGAGAGAATAGGAGCAAAAATAAGCTTCTTGGGTGGCTACAAGGCGACTCAAGCTGTTACCACCAAAAAAAGTAGCTGACAAGTGGAAAAAATGCTTGGAAATGACCATTTGAATATTAAAATGTCACAGGACGCTATTGTGGCATGCAGACATTCGCACAACATGCTAGTGTCCAAACACATCACACTACAAAATGATGAGAATGAGAAAAGCACAAGGTTTAACGCAAAGCTGACACACAAGGGTAGCTGCTGAAAAGGGGTCCTGAGCATCTTGAGAAGGGAAAAAGGATTATGCAAGGGTTAAAATGAGACTATACAAGATGCTAAGGGAGTGGACACTAAAGCAGATACAAGAATGTATGTGAAATTTCATGGGGTACAATTTTACGACATTATAGAGATACATTTGAACACAAGGAGAATACAAATAAGGATGGAAAGGACAAGTTGCCTTTACAACTAGCAATTGTGGAGAGTCCCAATGTTGGTAGGTCAACACAATTGAATGCATTATTGATGGGAGAGCATGTACTAACTAGGCCATACCTAGGTCTAACACACAATTCTATTTAGGTAAAATTTTACTATTGGGCATGTTTATAACATTGGCATAAAGAAGAAGAGAATTCTTAATGGCTAAAGATGCATTTAATCCAAAATTCAAGGATTTATGCTAGCTTGAGAATGAATTATAGGGAGATGAGCTTAAGAATATCATGGAATGATATATAACTCACCTAGATAGATATGATTGGTAAGACTAGTGTGAAATGGTGTAAGTCTCACAAACCAAAAAGCTATCTAAACTAATATAATGGGAATTTTGAATTCAGAAGATATATGTAGAGGGTAAATTTAGTTTTGTTCAAAGAGACATAGTATTGAATGGGAGGAAGGTAGTGATACAATATTTTTCAGCTTACTTCAAATGAGGACATAGAGGATTTCTATGAGATAGAACTATGCAAGAGTATCAAAAACTCTAATAAAACTATTGGTTACAATGTTATCACTCAAGATGTAGTTAAGTGAAGGAAAAATATGGTTGAATTCAACAAACCATAACTTGGTATTTCTTTCAAGGTTATAGGTTTTCGGTTACCTTTTAAAAAATGAATTATGTCACTTAATGTAACTAAAATCTAGAAAATAAACCTTATTTCTAAAAAAGTGATGTAAAATACAACCAAATAAGGTTTATTATTTTCAAAATCATTATGCTTTGAAAAGGTAGTTTTCAAGTAGTTACTAGTTAGTTATTAGAGAAAGCCTATAAATACAAGGCTATTTCAAATGTAAAGGGGGACAGACAAAGGGGAAACTTTGGAATAATTTTTTTAGACATTTTGATGACTTTTGGCTTTACATATTGTATAGAAAGGGTTTCTAAAATTGTAGAATTTCATAAAAATAATATAAAATGCTTTTGGTTTGTATGTTCTGAATGTATTTATGAGTTATTGTTACTAGTTTTTCATATGTCAAATTGGTAATCCTTTTATGTTTTGGTGGAGATTATCTATTATCTATTTAAATTCTTATTAATATATGAAATTGATATAATGAAACACAAGCAACCTTTGGTATCTCTGTTTGAATTCATTGGAGTTACTCACCTCTTCGTATATCGATATTTGTAACCTTTCTTTCATTGTCATTGAATATTGAAATAAAAATTATGGTGAAACCCCCTTGTAATGGTTTTCATTCATGAAGTCCTATTTGGTATTCGTATGTCTACTAGCATGGTCTTTGTTATTTAGATTTATTTAGTTTTCTTTCTTTTCTTCTTCTATACTTTTGGGTTAAAAGTACACAAAAACTAAAAAACCCTTATCATATGAGGGAGCTTCCCCTCTCAAATGTAGAGGAAGATAATTATTCCATAACCCTCTCCAATAGTTGGAATGATTATCATTGCTCATCGGTAAAATATGGTTATTTTTGGAGAAACAATCATAGTGATAAATCTATTTACCAACATATTTTTGATGACTCTGTTGGGGAGTGAAGTGCTAATGCATTTTTTTCTTTGGAAATCCAAAGGTTGCTTCCATAGAATGAAGCTTGGTGAATTTATATAAACTAGGAATCCAAAATAATGGTTTAGTAAAAAGGAACCCAGAGTTACAACTCATAGTCTCTTGAATCAAAAAGTGATAGTGATAGTGATGATGAAAATTATTCTACTTCTATGTACTCATATCAAAAAAGATAAGTCCTTGAAGATCCCAAGAAAGTTGAATTATTGAAGATATTATATGGTGGAATTTAGTTTCCTTCTAATAACATTCATCCTTCTTTATTTCAAAATTTTTGAAATATTAAAGAAAAATATGGAGAAGAAACCCGTTTTCTTACTCGTGATCCTGAATCATTACCACAAAGAAGTATATTTGAGGGTAAAGAAGAATTTGATTTGATATATCATTCAAATAAATTGGTAAATGAAAATAATGATGAGGAAAATGATCCTTCTCTTGTACTTGTTCCTCAAGAAAATCTTGTTCTTGATGATCCTAAGGAAATTTAGTTTTTGAAAAGCTTCTATGGCAATGTGTAACTTGCTCTTGATAAGGTGCATCCTTATCTTCTTTAGATGTTACAAAATATTGAAAAAAAATATGAGAAGGATAATTTACTTCTTGAAATTCCTATTCCTTAGGTGGAATCAACCACTGAAATCGATTCTTTGTATAATGAATGAAACACTATAGAGGAGAACTTTTTCCTAAAGATGAAAATCCATTTGATGAAATTCCCTACAATCAAAGTGTTAAAAGTGGTTCACTAGAAAATGCATGTGCCAAAGGAGATGAATTTGGTATACATACTCATAATGATGCATGTCTGAAGAATAATTAAGAAAAAGTGGTGGTGGTAGAAAGAGGATATTCTATCAATTTTTTTTAGGGCGATTGTCATGTGTGTTTGGGAGGTCTCTCCTTTTTGTTTCTTCTTTCACTTGTGTAGGTTGTAGGGGCTTTGACCTATCTTTTGAATATTTTTTTGGTGTGTGCATGTGTGGAGGGCTACCTTATTCCATGCATGGCACTCTATGAGGCCTTGGATAGGCCAAATTTTGCTTCCCTATATTTTGGTGGAGGTGATAATTGCATGAACATGGTGAAACCAGGTGAGACTTCAGCTAAGAATGGGGCTTTTAAATTGCAAAATTTGAACAACTTCCTGGAAAGAGCTCAATATCATCTAGTTTTAGTGATTCAACCAAACATGGTGGCCAAGGATGTGGATTATCTATACAACCATGTTTTTATCTGCAAGTTTATGGGGATGTGAGTCTCGCTCCCATTTCTAGAATCATGGGTTCGTAGAATGTGGACTCTGGAGGGTGTCTTTAAAATTATGCTAGCAGCTAATAACTTCTTCATGGTGGATTTCTCTTGTTTATCTAATAGAAACACGAATTTTGAGGGAGGATCATATTTCTACAATCAGGTGGGCCTCTTTATTAAACCATGGCATGCGAGATTCAACTCTATGGAGGAGATCCTCTGTAGGGTTCTTGTTTGGGTGCGTCTTTTGCATTTTCCATTAGATTTTTAGTGAAGAAATATTTTACAGATGGTTTTCCTTATGCTTGGGAAGCCTATTGGTCCTTCTCAACAAATATTAAATAAAAGGGTAATTTATTTTTCTCGTGTGTGCGTTATAATTTGTTGATGGGTGTTTTTGCACTTCTCAATACAGGTAATGCATAGGCGCATCACCTCTCTTGAAAGGTAGAAATATGAAAACAAGTTGCAAAATACTACCCCAAGGTCTCTCGGGTGTCAGGTCATGACTTGCTTGGAATGTCTCAATTGGTTCATGTGATTTGTTAGTAATCACAGGGCATCCTTACGTATGTTAAGTTGGATGGAGATTTTTTCTTTAAATGGAGTTCTCAAGATGTAGGAATTGATGTGCAATTGCTACAAGTTCAAGATAGTAGTCTAGAATCCACCTTTATCATTAGATTTGGCTTTACAAAGATGCCTGAACTATGCCTAAATTACTATTCAAAGAAAGATCAAAAGGGAAGGGAAGGGAAGAAGTTCCTAGAATTGTAACTACCAATGAACAATGTTAATGGAGGATGCTACAGTGGACAACCTTCCTTAAACTGAGTTCAACTTAACCAAATTAGCTAACAGTATCATGAAATTAGTGCTATCTTCTAAGGTCTACATATTTTCAACCATTCATTCACAATGAAAAATGAATAAAAGATGAAGTTTAAGTGCAGCAATCAATTTATGTTCAGACTAGCTTTACACTTCTATTTATCATCAACAAACAACAAAAGACATGGACAAGGAAGGGCATCAACACAATAGTATTCTTCAACATCAATGAATAGCATCTACTAATATGTTAAAGCATATAAAACATATGGAATCAACAAAGTAAATCTACTCAAATTTATCAACTATGAGGATAAGAACCATGAAACATGAAGGAGACTTAAGAATCCACCAAAATCAATGAATTTATATTAGAATTTCAGTAGCATGTCTTTACAACAAATCAACTCTCTCTTTTAAAATGAGAGGAGACCCCCCTATTCATAGTCCTCAAAAAGAAAAATGAATGGCCAAGACTTAATCACATTGTGTGGCCAAGATTAACTACAAATTAGGGTTTCACCTACCCCCAATATTTTACAATTTAAATTTACATTTCTTGTCTTATCCCTATTTTGTCCTCTAGTGCCTGGTGTTGTATCACTTTTGTCTTCTTGTTGATTTCTCTTTTGTTGCAGTTACACAGTGAGAAACTCATCATCAATAACAAGCTTCCTCTCATTTTTCTTTACAGTGGAATACTCAACGAATTTTCCCATCAGCGTCTGAAGTTTATTCCATTCTAGGATGTTGGATTGGAGTACTTGGAAGGTCAATTTCTTGGACTTGTTAGTGATCATCTCCCAATTTTTCATGCACTTTGGCATATTTTTGACCACTTGCTTTGATTGGGTGAAGGCTCGGCCAGAAAAATCCATAAAATCTGACGTTAGTGAGACCATAGCCCCATTTTCCATCTTCTTATAAAAATACGGCTTTATTTTCTTGGGGTCTAGCTCAAGGGAAGGCATGTCGTAGTCCGTCATGAGCTTCAGATATTATTCACAATCCACCCAATGTTCTTTGACCCATTCTAGGTCGAGCTCCACTTCATGGAGCACCCACTCCAAGATTTCTTTTCTATGGTCAAGGCTCATTTTCCATGTCTCAACCAGCCAATGATCATCCTTTGCCAAACCCAACTCCTTTTCCCAAGTCTTCGTGGGCACTTTGGGGATAGCCTCAAGCTTAGGGTATGTAATCCTATATAATTCTAGGAAGTCATTACAAAATTTATTTGTTCCTTCAAGATGCTTTTTCACTTCCCAAGACTTGTTTGGCATCTAGATGAAATGACCAATTCCCATATCACCACTATAGATCACCCATTGAAACCAATCTTTTGCATCTTTGGTACAATTATTTCTTCTCTCCAACTTTCTTATATGATCCTTGGACAACAATAGTGGTGGGGTTGACGATGTTGAGGGTAGCTCCTCGGCAAAAGACCATTGTTGTATGTAGGTCGTGAGGTCTTCTAATTACACCTTCAATTCCTCCTTGGAGGACTAATCCTTTTTCATTTGGTGCACGATCATGGCGACAAATCCCTGGAGATGATCGATCTTTTGTTCTCTTGTGGCTATACCTAGGTCGATGGTAGAGATATTATAACTCACCCCTTCTTTTTTGTCTAACACTAGGCTGGAAATTTATACTATTCTGGATCCCGATGTATCCATTATGATATGGGATCTAACCCTTGGCTTCTTATCTTTCTTTGTTCCTATTTGAGCTCGTGCTAGGATAGCCTCTAGTCTCTCCTTGGGATCCATGGGATCGGGGGTCTTATTTTGTAGCTGCTTTTCTACCCACTCAGGCATCTAAGATCCTTCCTTCGATGATTCATGATCACCTTCTTCTCTCTGAGCATGTTGAATCTCCCTTTATTCATGGTCTGAAGCTTCTTGCTCTATTTTCTCTCCCTCTTCTTCATCTGAGTCTCAAATGAATATGGTCTTTTCTTCTTGTGACTCATAAACAGTTGTGTTTTCTTTGGGGTTGTCTTCCCTTTCAGATGCATTTTCTTCTTCTTTCCTGAGCTTTGTATGATGTTCTTCCTCAGGGTCTCTTTCTATCTCAACCTCTTCCTCATGATTATCTTCTCCTTCAACCTCATCTTCTTTCTTTTCTTCTTCCCTCTTGGGAGGTACTTCTTCTTGATGGTCGAGGCCTTTGTCTTATTCCTTGGTTGGAGGTTCTATAGATACCTCCATTTCTTCATCTTCTTCTTTCTTTTCCTCAAAAAGTTGTCTCTCAACCTCCTCTCCAATATTCTTGAGTTGTTTAGACAACTCCTCCTCAAGTTCTTGGTTAGAGGATTCTATTATCTAATTGCCACTGGGGTCTTCAACATCTTCTTTTGAGGATTGTGACCTTTCTTCTTCATATACCACCTCGTCAATAACCAAGTTTTGATGTTCCAGATGCTCATGGTAGCTGTAGATACCAAAAATTGGTCTAGGCCTATGAGTTCCACTTTCGACATAATTTTCTATTATCCATGGTCATGATTAAATAATGTTAATTATTTAATTACCTTTTCTAAACACATATTTCCTCTATTAATTAAATACCCCTTTTAATTAATTCATAATGACCTTTATTCAACTTGATTAATTAAATAAATCATGTTTATTTAATTATGTCGCTAAGTAATTAATTCCTCCTTCTTAATTAAATAATTTATTATTTAATTACCCCCTTTTATCATATTTCAACTATAATTGAATATTTATTATTTAATTATTCATTTAATCCTTTTCAAAAGTTAAATTAAATAAATTACATTATTTATTTAATTTAATCTTTCATTTTCGAATGTTGAATTAAATTAACATTTAATTCATAATTTAATTATTTATGTCACATTCTTCTATCATCCAGTTAAATAATCATTCACTCACCTTCTGACTCGAGATCTATTTTTAATCCACCAGTTATCTTCGGATTCAACATTTGATTGTCTCTACGAGAAGACTCTCTGTCACAACTAGTCAGTTAACTAGTTCTAACTCATATGCATGAATGTGTTTATTAATTAAATATCTTTATTTAATTAATTAATTCATGTTTGCATTTGAATGAATTATTCTTCGAGTTCTAACTTTGTCTTTAACATTCAAATTCTATTTCTTCTATTTTCAAAGACTCTTAACTGAAGATTAAATTGATTATTTAATTTGGAACTCTTGTTCTTTCTATTTTTGAATAGTCTTGACACAAGATGAAGTGGTCATTATAATTTAATCTTTATCCTGCACTCATGCTCTAACTCATTTTCTAACTGACACAGAACTCACATCACATGACATTCATCAATCTCATCCATCGATCTCTCTTTTGAATCTGAGTTGATCGTTCAAAAACCCAAAATCTATAAAATGGCCTGTCATTATCATTATTCCTCCTCCTGAAATCAATATAATTTTGAGAAGAAACTTATCTTTGATATTTTTCTTAGACATTCAAAAAGGTTATGCTTGCATCAATACTGAAATAGCGAAATGGAGAAGGGAAATCGAGATAATTCGAAGGAGTGGATGCATATTCGGTGACATCTTTTCAATTATTTGTTCAGTTTATTCATGTTCATTTACTCGTTCTTTGTTGTTTTTGATTTAGATTATTTGTTAGATTAGAGTTAATCATTTTAATTTGTGAAACTATAGCATTAATAATCCCAAAAAATCTATGTCTTACATTTGGTGAACCCGACGTGAACACGCTTCAAATTCATGCAACATCTTTTCATCTTTTCATCTTTCCATTTTTTTTTATTTTGTAGGTTATCGTATGGCACACCGCATCTTCTCAAATAAATGATGCATTCGTATTCACAAGCCACATTTGCTACATCCAGTGATGCATCTATCATACCACACCGCATCTGAGACATCCCGCACTGCATCCGACTGTCAACATTTTGCATCACGCTCGACTGTCAACACGAACCACATCCGCCTATCAACTTTTCACTGCATCTGTGGCTCGAAAAGCTGCATCTGCTTGGTAATAGATTTTTCACTTTTTTTATTAACTTCCATACATTCACATTTTCATTTTTGCATTTTTCATGTTATTTATTTTTTCGCTAATGTTTGTTTACAACTGTGTTAAGGTGGATTAACTTAGTTTTTGCAGGACGAAGCGTAGAAGACCAAATAAAAACCAAAAACATATTCTCTGCAAGATGAAAGCCAAAGACAAAAAAAAGGAACTACTGATCAGTTTGCATGCAGGACCTAATGACTTTGTTTATTTTATTTTGAAAGCTTTCTATTTGGTAGATAAAAAATTGTCATTTGGAATAAAAAGAATCAGTGTTTTCTTTGTCTGGTGTCAAAGCACATTTTGTAACCATTTATGATTCGGTATATCAAAGTATCCTCTCCCCTTGCATAGTCATGCGATCTTGGGTGTAAGAGAAATGGTTACTGACTCTAGAACTTGGGCCTGTCTTGGTGGGAAAAAGTACTCACCCTAAGATGACTCAGACTGGTAACACGTTTTCGCCAATGACTTCCACCTGGTATATAAAAATGGATTTTTGGGGGAAACCCCAAAAATCATGCTCATTGTTCCGATGAGAAGGGAAGAAATGGTCTCTCGTCGTACTGGATGGTGCCCCATGAACGAAATTCCCTTACTAAAAACCAAGTTGTAGTTTTTCCAAAATCTTACCTATTTGCTGGTGCAGCAAGTTTGGACCTGTGAAGCCATCTTACATTCTTGCGGTTCATGTGTGGAGATGAGATGTATGCCATGGGACTTTCATGGGCATAGTAGCTTGGTTGCCCTGTATAAGTGAGTTTCATGGAGGGGAGCCAGTGGGATCAAGCTACTAGTCATCCACCTTGAATATCCGTAGCTGGATTTATCCAAGTAAGAACTTAGCAAGTAGTTTCCAAAAAACCTAGGTTGTAAATTTTCTCTGGTTTTAACAGATCTATCACTATAAAACTGAAAACACATTGATTTTTGTGCTTGTTTTGTTGTATTCATCAAAAAACTTGATCAAACAAATAGATTCAGTCAAAAAAACCTTCAGAAAACTAAAACTATCAAAAGTGAGTCGCAACTATCATTTTTAATATCGCATTTGTCCTAGAGAGTCACAATTATTAGGGTAAATGCCGCATGTGTTTGTCAAAAAAGTCCACTTTTTCACAGTCTGGATATTTCGAGCTGCAACTGTCAATTTGTGAGTCACATGTGTATATGCAAGCCACATCTATCTATCAACAAGTTAGGTTTACAGAGTCTATATTCTGAGTCACATATGATCCGGAGAGTCGCATCCATCATAACAAAAACAGCATCTATCAGAAAACCACAACTGTGTCTCAACATTCGCAACCATTTTTAGTCAAATCACCGCATGCACGTTGTAAACTACATCTCTGAAAAATAGAACCGCATCTGATAGGTGAACCACATTTTACTATCAACAGAAAACTTCAAAACCCACAAACTAAGTCCAAAAAATTACTCTTTTTCGCTTCTGTTTCTAAAGATCAACCTTGGACAGAAACTAGAAAAAAATTGCTCAAAAACCTTGCATTATTAGGTGTCATATACATCTTAGTCATAGTCATCCTAAGTTGCATGCATTTAGATACTTTCTAGGAAATCACATATCGTAGAAAAGAATAACTTTCTGCATCATTGGATATGTTCATGTTCCAATTTGTCACCATCATTGAACCTAGTCACTTTGGTCCTATCAGTGAATCTTTTCAGCTCAACAGTCTGTTTGGAAACTTCACCTTGTCAATTGTCCTTGTCTTACAATCAGGTTCCTTGGTCAAACTCAAATCATTGCATGCATTTATTCCATAGGTGGTAGTTTATACCCATCTTAGAATCATTTACCATCATATTATACTCGATATTTTGCATATTTTTCATCCTACCATACGTCATTTTAGTATACGTTATTTTAGAAATCTTTAGCAACATCCTTCATTTTCAGAAAATTCAAAAAAACATAGAAATAGGTCATATCAGTTTTAGACATAGTCTGTATTACCCCTTTTTGAGCAACTTTTCATGGTCGAAACAAGGTCTCAAAAGAAACATAAAGCAATGTCGAACCCTAAAAAATTTTTCAATCCTTTTAGAAATAAACCATGAGGAAGCGAGAGACCACACAAAGCTTTACTTGAAAAACATGTCACTAGAGACACACATGGAATTTTTTTTGTTGAAGACATAGACGCCATTGTACAAGACCCTGAGTTTGCATCCTTTATGGATGAGTGTTTGGAAAATGATCCCCAATGATATCTAGCAAATTTTCTAGTAGAAGGTGCCACACTATCACCAAGATTTGATATTCATGCTTTGAAAACACCGTCTACTTAACCAACGCAAACTGTGACGTCAAGTGTTTCTATTCCCCAAATTATCGCAGCAATATCAATTGGCATACCAACTCAAACATCATCAATTTTAAGCACAATCCCTTTTAACGTAACACAAGGTTTACAATTTACTGTGGGTGCAACTTCGTCAAACCCCTTTGGCACCAACACTACTGGTAAGAGATCCAAAGTTGGCATGAGGATTCCTATACAAAAGAAGAACATTCATACAGGAAATATTCCCAATCCAAATCAGAACATTCAGACAAGAAATATTCCCAATCCAAATCAAAACATTCAGACAAGGAATATCCCCAATCTGAATCAAAACATTCTAACAGGACATATTCCCTTTCCAAATCACAACCCATCACAGAACATGGCATTTCAGAACACCTACATTGATCTGAATAACACAAACAAAATTTCCTTGACACAAGAAGATGTTCTCCAAAACCAAATGCAAATGCTTCAACAAAAAATGGAAAACATGTCTATGTCAGGCAAACGAACTATCTCAGTGCAAGATCTATGTCCATGTACTTTCGACAAATCCCTTTACATGACACCCTTCCCCCATGGATACATTATACCGAATTTTCCTAAGTATAATGGGAGGAAGAATCCTTTGGAACACATTAGATAATTCTCAACGACATGCATGGACATATCATATGATCCCACATACTTGATGAGACTATTTCCACGAACCCTTATCGGGATAGCATTGGAATGGTTCTCTAAATTACCCTATGGCATATGATCCTAGGTTGAATTAGCTGAGAATTTTTTTGAACAATTTTCCTTTAACATAGAAAATGAAATAACCATAGCTACCTTGTGCCACACAACACAAGAAGACAGTGAAACTTTCACCACTTTCTTCTAGAGATGGAGAATTCTAGCTAGCAGATGTCCAGTTGAAATACCAGAAAAGCAAAAAGTCACGATATTCCTTGAAAACATAAATCCAAAACTAAGAAGTGACTTAAGGGTACATTGTTGTACTTCATTCCTAGACTTGGTACAAAAGGGCATCATCTTTGAAAAAGGTCTTATCGAGAAAGGAGAAATTAAAGTACCAAGCAGAAATCCAACGATTCAACATCAAAACATTCCCAATGATAGAAATAAATTCTGGTCTAGAAACAAAAATGTTACAAATGATGGAATTGTTGATGCTAAAATCATACATACGGGACCAGTTATCACACTTAGAGGTTACAACCCCAATCAAGACATGATGAATAGTCTAGATCAAACAATCAATTATGTCCAAAATTCACAACAACAACGACCACAAAGAATATTTCCTACACGTGAATTTACCCCTTTAGAGCAACCAATCGAGACAATTTTCAAAGAGTTCATTAAACATAATCTCATTAAACATTTGGAAGCAAGAGAGTATGATCCTGGACAATTTAAAACCTTCATGGTGGGACGATAACGCCTATTGTGACTATCATCAAACAAAAGGATACAACCTACAACAATGTCGCTAACTGAAGAATATTATACAAGACTTTGTTGAAAATGGAAACATAGAGGTCAATGGGAAGAAAAATACAAAGAATAGTGATCATAAGGTCTTCACAGACCCATTGCATGACCACACAAAGGGAAAAGCCCCCACTTTGGGAACCAAGAATTCTCCATCACCCAATTATGCAAATACTAAGTATGACTATGGAAAAGGAAAGATCATAAATCACCTTCGAGCAGCAAATAAACATGTCGATACCATCATCATTAAGAAGCATCATGAATGTGTTGTAAACACATGCAAAACAAAGATAATTGTTCCAGCTCCTTCTTTTGAGCCACCTACACAATCTTCCAAGTCTAAGTACAATCTCCTTGATCAACTGAGCAAAACCCCCGCACATATATCCATTTTGGAATTGTTGACTTTATCAATAGAGCATCGAACCATTCTCAACAAAGCCTTAGATGTCAATCATTTCAAAGAAATGGTAGGATATTTAACCAACTCTTATCACGCCACATTTTCCCAACAGGATTACTCAACTGAAAAGACTGATCATAATGACCCATTACATCTTGAAGTCCTAGTCCATCAAACCAAAGTCAGACGATTCTTGGTAGACGGAGGAGCAGGTTTGAACCTATGTACCTTAAAATTGGTTAAGGCATTAGGACTCTCAGAAGAATGCGTAGACACTTCTAAAATTATAGTCATCAAGGCTTACAATGATGAGGAAAGATCTTCCAATGGATTTTTCACACTTCCTATCAAAATATGGGAAGTAGTTATGAGCACTAGCTTCCATGTCTTAGATCTCACCCTTCTATATCACCTGTTACTAGGTAGACCTTGGATACATGTAATGAAAGCCGTACCTTCCACATATGAAAAATGTCTTAAATTCTCGTATAATGGCACTGAGATCATGATTGATGGTGATCCAAATCCTTTTCAATACTATACAAGCCTAAGGGAAATTCCACAACAACAAGTACCCATTAATCAAGAAGCTTCATCATCCACTTTATCCCTATACATTGATCCATCACATCTTACCAAGTTCATTTCATTCAAACCACCATCATCCACTCCTAAGGTTGAGATCCAAGACAAGGGTTGTGGAGAGTATCACTTGAAGGCCTCCTATTGTGTCAGTTAGTTGATTACACCTAAGGCATATGGCTTACCCATGGCAGATAGAAGACAGTCAGTAGTCACATTTCATGTTCCCCCTACAATGACACTGACCAAATGGGGAGAGTTAAGTGAAGAGGTTGTGGACCAAAGTGATATTACCTCTTGGTTGTACAAGGAAGACAATGAATACCCCTCATTGTCTATTCAAATAGATAAGGATCAATATGGAAAAGGCTTTAGGATGATGCAAAGCAAAGGCTATGATATACATAGTGGGTTAGGCCTACATCAAAATGGAAGGACGGAACCGATCATTGTCTCACCATGACCAAAATACCTAAGGCTAGGGTTTCAACCACTTAGAATTGGTTTTCCTATTACTTCGTCACCATTTCAAGAGGAAGTGAGTGCTTATGCAGACATCGAGATATCTCATGAACCAACTTCCCCAATTTATGATGAATCCCCTAACTCAAGTGATTATGAATGGGACTCCCTTTCCTCTACTAGTACCATAAACCTAGATAGTCTATTTGGAGAACTTGACCTCATGATAAAATATTTACCAAAGTCATATAGTCCCCGTAACCAGAAGTCCTTGTCTAAAGAAGAATGGCTTAATCACCATTATTGGGAAACCCTTGATCATGCATCTTGGGCACCTAAAAAACCATCTTCTGATGACCTAGCCATTGCAATAGTCCCACATCAGAGTTTACCTACCCATAGGGAAAATAACAACAAGGAGTTAGTCCAAAACTTCTATGACCATGTCAACCACTCTATATTCACCTTGTCAACTTCCACCTTTGATAACTCTGATGATGACATGCCCCTCATATATCCCAAACTTATCGACTGGGATCAACAAGGTACACCCATCTTAGATACATTCGAGAACAATGAAGCATTAGCTAAGTTCATGGGACTTCAAGAAGGCATTCCTAGAGGGGATCATAAAGCTGGTTTTACCATAGACTTTGATGACAAAGCATATTTTGGGGAGTCTATTTACACCTCTAGTCACAAAAATGAAAATAAAAAAGAAGAAGATGAAAATGAAAATAAAAATGATGAGTCCCTAGGTGAAAACCGAAAGGCGCCATTGGATGAAGAAACAGTCAAAATAAAGGACATATCCGAGGGCGAAAACCTCTCTGAGGCACCCAAGGATATAGGTTTAAATATTCTACCTGTTGAACAAGAAAAGTCACTGATGCTAGTACAAGAGTTTGTTGAAGTCAACATAAATACAAAAGCAAACCCTCGGATGGTATATTTTGCAGCTTCTTTAACAGAGACAGAAAAACAATAGTTTTAGGACTTCTTCCCAAAGAGATAGATAAAATTTGCATGGTCATATACTGACATGCTTGGGCTGGATCCAAACCTAATATTGCACCATCTACCATTACAGCCAGGTATTAAGCCAGTCAAACAGAAGTTAAGAAAAATGCATCCACAAATTGCTCTACTGGTCAAAGCAAAACTTAAGAAACTCTTGGATGTAGGATTCAAAAGGACCATAGACTATGCACACTAGGTTTCAAATCTTGTACCAATCACTAAACCAACTTGGGGCATTCACATTTGCATAGAATTTAGAGACATCAACAAGGCATGTCCAAGGATGACTTCCCTTTGCCGAACATAGACATGATAGTAGATCTTACAGTAGGATACGAGATGCTATCCCTCATGGATGGTTTCTCTAGGTATAACCAAATCAAAATCACAGTTGAAGATGAAAACAAGACAACTTTCACATGTCCATGGGGCACATACTGTTGGAATGTTATGCCTTTTGGCCTTAAGAATGTAGGAGCTACCTATCAACGGGAAATGACTACTATTTTCCATGACTTTATACATACTCTCATGGAAGATTATGTAGATGACATTATAGCTAAATCAGAAATAAGGGCAGATCATTTGAAGGTTGTAGACAAGATATTCTAGAGGCTAGAGAATTACAACATTAGACTAAATCCAAAGAAATGTGTCTTTGGAGTGAAATAAGGGAAACTTCTAGGGTATATCATTTCTAGAAGAGGCATTGAAGTCAATCTAGAGAAGGTAAGAGCTATTATAGAAATGCCTCCTCCATTCAGCATTGGTCGATTGAGAACACTGCAGGGAAGATTACAGTCTATTAGGTGTTTCATTGTACAACTGGTAGACAAAATACACCCATTTAAACATCTACTCTAGAAAGGAGTACAATTAGTGTGGACGCCTAAATGTCAGGTTGCCTTCCAAAAAATCAAGGATTATTTGCTCACTCCACCTGTCTTAATGCCACCTAGAAATGGAAAACCATTGATAATATACATTTCAGCAACTCAGTTGACATTAGGAGCTCTTCTCGCACAAAACGATGATCAAGGTCATGAAAGAGCACTCTACTACATCAGTCATACCTTGGTAGGATCTGAATTAAATTAAAGCAACATAGAACGTGCCTTTCTTGTGGTAGTCTTTGCTACTCAGAAACTTCGGCACTATATGCTAAATCGTCAAACAATGTTGGTCTCAAATATTGATCCCCTCAACTATCTCCTAAGTAAAGCAGCATTAATAGGCCGATTGGCTAAATGGGTTATGATACTTAGTGAGTATGACATCCAATATGTGGAGAGAAAGGCTATAAAAGGACAGGTGATTGTAGATCAGTTAGGAGATGCACCTATGAAGGCAGACCATCCTTTAGTGGAAAATTTTCCTGATGAATTTCTCTTCAACATTGACATTAGAACCGAATGGAAATTATACTTTGACGGGTCACATACAAATCATGGTTCAGGAGGAGGTATCCTATTTGTTACACTTTAGGGAAATACTATTCATAAATCACTCAAGATTGATTTCCCTTGCACCAACAACATATCAGAGTATGAAGCCTTAGTGACAGAACTAAGAATGGCAACACAGTGGAATATTAAGAGTCTACATGTTTTTGGTGATTCTCAACTAGTAATCCAACAAGTAAATGATGATTATGAGACTAAGGATGAGAAGCTTGCCCCCTACAAATGCATGGCTGATAGTTTCAAGTAGTACTTTGATGACATTACTTTTCAACAAATACCACGTATTCAAAATAGGGTTGTAGATGCTATGGCAACCGTGGGTTCCTTATTGGATATTTTGAGTAATGTGCCTAAGTTTGAGTTTTTGGTTGACTAGTTGTCGGTCCCTGCCTATGATGTCCCTAATACTATGATGGTGTGTATGATTTTTGGTCCTACTTCCCCTTGGTACAAAGAAATTTTTGACTATCTAAATGACCAAACCTTACATCTAGACTTGTCCAATAACCAATGCAAAACCTTTATCCGTAAGTCAGCTAAATACTCCATCATCAGAGATACCCTATATAGACGTACCTTAGATAACACCCTAATGAGATGTGTTGATGCTGAAGAAGCACAAACAACTTTATGAGCAGTGCACGAGGGTATATGCGGATCGCATTTGAGTGGTCCTACTTTAGCCCATAATATTATGAGACTAGGTTATTATTGGCCTACAATGGAGAAAGACTCATATATCTTTGTAAAGAAATGTAGATAGTGTCAGATACATGGAGATTTGGTAAGAGAACTAGCACAGGAGCTTCATCTGATTACATCACCATGGCCCTTTGCCCAATGGGGATGTGACCTCATACATAAGATACGCCCTACATCATCCAACGGCCATAGATTTATCATAACCGCCACCAAATACTTCACCAAATGGATTGAAGCTATTCCCATGACCCACATCACCGGCACACAAATATCCAAGTTTATCCTAAACTATATCATTTTTCGGTATGGTCTAACCTAATCCATAATCACAAGCAATGGCCGCCCATTCAAAAACCAAGAAGTACGCCATCTAAAGAGTTCCATATCAAACATCATTTTTCCACCCC
>CM021103.1:211988116-212151020 GCA_007115665.2 Sequoiadendron giganteum
GAGCACTGTCTCTCTCTATATGCATGGCATCTAGCTCTATTGTAACTAGTCTCAACCTCTCCTCTAAAGCCTCCCTGTCACTATCCCTAGGAGACTCCTCATCCCATCTCCCCTCTACAATCCAATCCCAGAGCTCTCTCTCCTGCTCCTCCATAGGTATCTCCTCCTCAACATCATCCTCCCCATAACCTACTAGAATCCCAAGAGGATCAATATCCACATCAGCCTCCTCCTCCTCTGTAGGGTCCTCTCTACCAATCTCTACCTCTGCATGCTCCTCTATTATTGCCTCCTCGGCAACATGCTCATCCCCAACCTATCCCTCTGCTCCACCTCTAAGGTCCAACATAGGTACATCCTCCACCTCCACCTCTCGAATAGGTGATAGTCCACCTACCCGACCACCTTTCCTACTTCTCCGTCCTCATCTACCACCACCTCTACCACCACCTCTGACACCACCTCTACCTCTATGCCGCCCTCTTGGCCCTATACCTCATCTCTCTACTGGTGTTGGCTAATCCAGATCTATATAAGGAACAGGACCATGCTCTGCCCACCATGCGTCATATACATTTGTAGTCCCTAGATCTGTTGCTCCATCTCCCCATCCCCACTATAATGGTTGTAAGGTCTGAATCTCTACCTCTACAGTAGCTACTGGTATCATAGGCCCCTAGTGTAGAACCTCTTTGGATGATCGAACAAACTATGCTCTACCTCTAGGCTCATCCTAAACCTCTTCGAACTGTCTCAAAACTCGATCTAGCAGATGTCTCTCAATAATATGAACACTCAAAATAGTCCTCCCAATCAAGTAATATGTCTATTTGTAAAAATTTAAATTCTCATCCTCATCAGGCCATCTCTCACAATCCATGTATGGCCTCCAAGTAAAATGATCCAATATATCAAGTGCATGTCTCCAATAACCTGTATCGCCGACATGACTCTGAGTGATGTTTCCCGTATACTGGAAAACATATGGAGATCTAGCCGCTCGCTCTATAGTCACAAGAGGATGAAATACCGCAATGCGCTCCCATGCCCAAACCATGAGTAGAGTGGTACCACAGCTAATCGACTTGCATCTCTGTAAACTATTTCGTGTAGATGGAAGTATAGCATGCCTAAATGACATGGACCCCAAGCATACACAGTCTCCCTCTCTAGCATCCCCACCAACATCTCTCCCCACCTAATAGGAAAACCATGACCCCGCTAGTCCGGAAGAACTATCCCCCCTATCAATGTACATAGGATACAATCTATCCTATCGTACCTGTCAACCAATACCTGCCGTCTAATCTTGTAGTGCTCTATCCCTAGACTCCTAATGTCATCAAATACATAGTATCTAGTGAGCTCACTAAATTCGCGTTGGGTATCATACATCACCCACTCTCCTCTAATCAAAAGTCTCAATATCCTATATACGTCCTCCAAGGTCATAGTCGCATCCCCAGTCAGCAAATGAAACGATGAAGTCTCAAACTACCATCACTCACACAACGCAGTCAACATGCCTTTGTTTGCCCAAATCGTGGGCATAGTAGGCACATGTTGTAGTCAGAGTCTCCATAGTAATCGAGTATCTCCGCTAGCTAATCGAGATATCAACTCAAGAGTATCAGGATGTGTCTCCCGTGTATAAATCGGATCTAAAACAACCTGCATTTCAACCAACATGTCAAAATTTTCAAGTTTTCTTTAGAAAAAAATTTTGGAAAATTTTACCAAGAAAATGCGGCTCACTATAACATATGCGGTGCATTCATACAAATGTGTTACATCACAAAAATTTACATCGCATATTACATATGTGTTGCACAAAACCCATACCATTTCTTAAAATGTAGATGCGTTTCAAAATTACAAATGCGGTGCATTATCCTACATGCACCTATTCTAAATGCAAATGTAATGCAGCATGACATATGGGTGCATTTTCATTCATATGCATTTAATGCCTAAACTAGCCTAACTTAGCCTAGGCGTCATTTTGCAGATACATCATTTTGCAAACACATGCGTTGTGCACAAACGCATATACGTCAAACACGAAAGACTACATGTGCTTAATTAACTTTTACATGCCTAAATCTACATGCAAAACAAAATTTCAAAAGCTCATTTTAGGGTACATACTGGTGGTCCTACATTGGCTGGCCATTTGTAAGTCTGGATCTGATATCTGTGATGCACAGTGTAGGGAACTAGAGACATCTTCGTCCAAACCTCAGAGCAACTTGCTCAATTCTTCAACTCTTTCGGGTGCAAATGAATTGGTTTTTAACCTAATTCCTATTTATACCTGGGGTTTGGGTGGCATTTCTTCTGACCTTGTCTATTGGCCACTTAACCTTCCAACTTCTAATGACCTGTACACATTTGTAACATCTCCAAATTCAATTTCATCAACTCCATAGCATTTCTAACTTTCAAATTGACTTATCAGAAATATCTCCTGATTTTTTTGAAATTTTCAAAAATTTGTCAATTTTCCTGAGGGGGCATACCCTAACCTATTTCATGCTATGGCACGATCGGGGCATATTTTCTTTGACACAATGCCTAAACAACATTGTATCAAAGAGGGGCAAACTGTAGATAGTGAAAATTGGTCTAGGCCTGCAAGTACCACTTTCGACATAATTTTCTATTATCCATGGTCATGATTAAATAATGTTAATTATTTAATTACCTTTTCTAAACACATATTTCCTCTATTAATTAAATACCCCTTTTAATTAATTCATAATGACCTTTATTCAACTTGATTAATTAAATAAATCATGTTTATTTAATTATGTCACTAACTAATTAATTCCTCCTTCTTAATTAAATAATTTATTATTTAGTTACCCCCTTTTATCATATTTCAACTATAATTGAATATTTATTATTTAGTTATTCATTTAATCCTTTTCAACAGTCAAATTAAATAAATTACATTATTTATTTAATTTAATCTTTCATTTTCGAATGTTGAATTAAATTAACATTTGATTCATATTTTAACTATTTATGTCACATTATTCTATCATCTAGATGAGTAATCATTCACTCACTTTCTAACTTGATATCTATTTTTAATCTTCCAATTATCTCTGGATTCAACATCTGATTGTCTCTACGAGAAGACTCCCTGTCACAACTAGTCAATTAACTAGTTCTAACTCATATGCATGAATGTGTTTATTAATTAAATATCTTTAATTAATTAATTAATTCATGTTTGCATTCAAATTAATTATTCTTCGAGTTCTAACTTTGTCTTTGACATTTGAAGTCTATTTCTTCTATCTTCGAAGACTCTTAACTGAAGATTAAATTGATTATTTAATCTGGAACTCTTGTTCTTTCTATTTTCGAATAGTCCTAACACAAGATGAAGTTGTCATTCTAATTTAATCTTTATCCTGCACTGATGCTCTAACTCACATTCTAACTGATACAAAACTCACATTGCATTACATTCATCAATCTCATCCGTCAATCTCTCTTTTGAATCTGAGCTGATCATTCGAAAACCCAAAATCTATAGAGTGGCCTCTCATTATCATTATTCCTCCTCTCGAAATCAATATACTTTTGAGAAGAAACTTATCTTTGATATTTTTCTTAGACATTCAAAAAGGTTATGCTTGCATCAATACTGAAAAATCTGAGGGCAAGAATACTAAAACTGCAAATTGGAGAAGGGCAATCGAGATAATTCGAAGGAGTGGATGCATATTCGGTGAGATCTTTTCAATTATTTGTTTAGTTTATTCATGTTAATTTACTTGTTCTTTGTTGTTTTTTATTTAGATTATTTGTTATATTAGAGTTAATCATTTTAATCTGTACATCTATAGCATTAATAATCCCAGAAAATCTATGTCTTATAGTAGTCATCCTTGAATGGATCTTCAAGTTCATCATCTCCCCTTTTGGCTGCCTCCCTCTCTTGTCTCTCCAATTCTTTTAAGATTTTCATCATCGCCTTCATTTTGGGTGGCTCTATTGGGGGAGGGATAGGGAGACCGACAATAGCTTGAGCTAAAGTAGCCTATACTACGGGGTTCATTAGTACTCCAAAGAGCTCCATAGGAATATTTTTCATATGTCGGGAAAAGGCCTCTGGAAGAGTGAGGGTAGGAATTTTCATTGTGGAGGCTAGAGTAACTGTAGTTGATGGAGACATTGAGGAAGGGTGAAAGTGGGGAGGTTGTTGTAGAGGAGGAATCTTTTACCATAATAGGTGTAGTGGGAGAGGTGGAGGAAAGGTGAACTGAGATGTCCATCACGTGGCAAGCAGGAGATAGATAATGCTTGAGATGTTGATGGAGGAGTAATAGTAGTGGTGGGGGTGGTGGCAACAAGAATAGAGGTGGCAGGTGGTGATTTTGGTTATTCAGTCTCTTCTTATTCTCCTTTGTGCAATGGATCTTCTTGGATCATGGGCATCTCAGATAATTCTCCTAAATTATTTTCCTTATTTAGGGTCTCTCCCTCTGAAGCCATCCTTGAGTGGACTTTATGCTTTGGTTGGAATTCTAATACTTCCTTTCTTTTCCTTGACCTAGTGGTCGGGGAGATTTTGGAGCCTCTTCAATTAGGGCAACAGCAGTCCCACTAATTGTTTCACTCTCGAGCTCATCTTCGAGCTCACTGTAGGTTAGAGTATCTCCTCAAAGCTTTAATTAATAAATCTATGCATCGATCCATTGCCTTCTCTTGTGCTCCACTGGCTTTTTCAGGATATCAAGTTCATTAAACTCTTCTTCATTCCAATCTATAAGGGGCAATGGCAGGTTGGTAACAACATCAAATCTCGGGTCTATAAAAGTGCTCTCATCTTCGATGATCTGATCTAGCATTGGGAATAGTTTGACCATCTTAACAAAGTAAGTCACCATACACATAAAGTGTCTCATGCGTACCTCCTTTTCATCCTGGCTGTTGGCCCAAAAATCTTCAACATTGTGCAAGTGGGCGTATTCCTTTCCAACAAAATTTTTCAACTTGCTATATCGGTCCATCCTTGGGTAAGGAGTGTGGAGGCCCAGATTGTACTCAATGATCTCCTTCTTAGAATATTCAACACATTTGGTAGTTGGGAGAGGATATGGTATTGCTTCTCAATTTTTTCCAGAAAGGAGAGTATGTGCATTCTATAGTTTCCTTGAAACCTCCAACAATATTAGTCGGTCGTTTGGATTTCAGGGAAGATTGTATGGCCTTTAAGTGAAGCCTTCAGTTCATATGTAGGTGAATTTGGGGAAATGAATGAATAGGAATCCAAACCTCTGATTGAATGCATGGGTGTTGTGCGTGACTCTTCTCTTGAAATCCCCTCTGATAAGTTTTATAATGTGCCCAATAAAGGCGTCATTCACCCTACAGTAGTCTTTCTTAAAATTTGGGTATTGGAGCTATGGATGCCTATCATATACTTTCAGTTGTCTCCCTGGAGTCGTGCTTTGTGAAAAAAATAGTCCCCTATAAGGAAAGGGATTGGCTAGAAGGTAGACCAAATAGGAGGTCATATAAAACTCAGAGGTCTTCTTGACCACTAGGAACTACTCGTGTAGGTTGTTACTGATCATCCAAGACCAATTAAACTTGGTTGTTCCTCTAATAATCTCTTCTATAAAGTAGAACATCCAGTCTTGGAAGTAGGTTGCAGTTGGAATTCCCATGACTCTACTTAGCAAGGTTAGCAAGTCATGGTAGTCTTCATAAAAATCACTCCTGAACAGTTCCTGATGAACCTTGTTTGCGTTACCCCTCTTCTCTTTTAACCAGTATTGGTTAATCAATTTATTACATTTCAGGGGATCTACCTTCCACATATTTTTTTTATATTCCTTTTCTGTTTTCTCCATAGGGTCAAAGGTGGGGATGTGGAATGTTTGTGCTATATCCCTAGTAGAGAGGTCAGACAACACTTTACCATCATGGTCTACAATCTTTCTACTTTTCTCCTGATAGGTGTATCTACAAGCCATTACTAATTCATGGGCCACAAGAGTTGGTGGGAAACCGGTTGCCTTAGCCAAACTAGTCTTTCTGATTTTCTTTGCATTCTCTGCAGTGGGGTTGGTGATGAACCTCCATCTAAATTTATCTATATCTATATGTCCAAGTTTGGTGTCTATAACAACATCCCACATGGTGGTGACCTTGGAGGTGACCTCTACTCCCTGAAACTGATACTTCATTTGATCTTTTTCTTCATTCCCTCTTGGAACTTTGGTAGATTTCTTCCCCTTTTCCTTCTCTACAGACACCCCCAATGGTCCTGCAGCTGATTCCATAAATCTTGCAAGAAAAGGTGCAGTAAGCATATTCACGTGTAAAATAAGGGGAGCATTAGTGAAAACCTACAACACAGATGTTAGATTGAGTAGTTCATCCTCCAAAGATCATATTATCCTTTAAAAATCATCATTCACCCTTCATTTGGGGGAGATAAAGCAATGCGGGCCTAGGGATGTGGGTTTCCCTAGGCTGGCAGCTATTTTGGAGGAGGCAGTAGGAAGATAACAAAGAGGGCAGGGTGGCCCACACACAACCACCCTCATCAATATCTTCACACTGTTAGTGGGGTCCACCAAGGTGCTAGGTCATTTGGATATGTGGTTTTGATCATTCTTGAAGTTTTGGGGAGTTTAGTTCAATCACTTTGGTATGCGGGTCTAGAGGTTGTGGGACCAAAGACCAATTAGTCAGTTTGGAACTTCATAGTTTGGAAATGGCCTTGGCATGGAAAAAACCCAAAGATGGAGTTCCATAATGTGGGACCCACAAGTAGGAAGGATGATGTTATTAAGCTTCATTGTTCAAGTCCTTTGGAAGGCTCTGGGTAGGAACGAGCATGAAGCAGTTAGGAAACAACCGTTTGGGGATGACAGAGAAGGGGGGATGGTATCCACCACCAAGTCCGCACGAGGCATCAACATGTGATAGTTACTCAAGGAGAGTCAAACAACCATGAAAATTTTAGACCTTGCAAGGTAGAAGGCATATTAGGCTCAGACATTTAGAACGAAGGTCAAAGGTTTCCATCCCATAGATGGTCGCCCGCAATAGTGTGCCCGCTCCCAATCTCTACTTGGAAACTTTTTTGAAGGAAACCAAAGGGAGACGGATGATGTGGAGTCCGCAAAGTGGATGGGTGAGATTAGTCAATCGTTTAGAAACAATGGATAACATGGGGCAACCCGCAGATGGGCCCCCGCAGTGCTTCATCTACAATAAAATTCAGCCTTAAGGAAATTCTAGGCAATTGGGACGGTGACAGAGGAAGACGGGTCCGTGAGGCGGAGGGAAGCAAGGGTTTCACTATTTGGGGATGGTCATTGAAATGATAGTGAAGCATTAGTAGAAACTTGAATCAAATGTCTCATGGTCAAAGGTTTGGAGTAACAGATAGAGGTCCCGCAAAACTCGCTAGGCGGAAGGTCGAGGTTGAACAACCATTGAGAAATGATGAGAGCAAAGGGGGCCATCCGCATGTGAAAACCCACACTCACAGACCCACAGGGGTCATGAGGATTCTTGATTGACTTAGGATTTTATCTAGTTCAATGACGACGATGAGGAGGTGGCATCTATCTATATGCACAGGTCCGACAAGGATGATTATCGTTATTTTGAAGTTCATTGTTCAAAAAGTTGAGGCAACGATGGTGGGAAACCTATGGGTCACAAGGCTATGAAAGCCCTGGTGAAGAATGGTGACCGACGTGCTAGGTTCTGCATGGCCCAAACCGGTCGATTGAAAGGGGGTTTTCAAATTTTAAAACATGGGTTTTGCATGAAATTTGGCATTCTAACTAGTTTTGAGGTTTTCCTTCTCAATATTTTAACAATTTTACAAAAATCAATGAGAAACACATGAATGGGGCAGTGGTGGAAAACCTCCCTGAATATCCTAGAAGAATGTGGGAAGAATCTGAAGGTTATGATGTTTGAGTGGCAACGAGATCATGCGGGTGCAGAGGCGACAACGAAAGGTAGAGCTCTGACAGGTTAAGAAGGAATGTCAGTGAAAATGACATGTCAACCTTTCTATTTATAGGATTTTCACCATTAAATACCTGCATTTAATACTAGTATGGTAGCTGGTAGGGTTGGTGAGTGCGAGTTTCAAAATAGTCAATGGCACGAAAGGCGGAGCCCGAGGGGCGGGTGGCAGTCCAAAGCTCATTGTTTGGCAGTCTGACAAAGGGAACAACAATGAAGGATGCAATTCCTATAGTGTGGGAGGATGGGACAACCTGACTTTTGTGGGGATAGTGAAAGAGAAACAAAATTCCACAGAGGGAAACCCACAAGGGTAGACCCGCATCAGGAAAAAGATGACCATTTTGAGGACTTAAGGAAAACTGCCAAATGAAATCCACGAGGTAAAAAGACCTAAAAATTCCAAGAGTGGTGGAACTTCATCAAATTAAAATGGTAACTTTAGGACTCATTGACCACTTGGGACTCAAAATAGAGAGCACACAAAATGAGACAGAGGCAAAAATAACCAGACGAAAGCGAGAAAGAGAGGGTCCCCATTCTAAACGGGGCTTGTGTGCTATAGGTACAACAAAATTGAATTAAATATTTTTTTTCCAGACTTTGTGAAAACTTGTATAGGGTCTTCCTCTTGGATTCAATAGTTGGACTATGAGGCATTGCCTTTTCATTGTTGGTTATTCCAAAAATATGGACACTTGTAGCGGAAGTTTCCTAGGGTCTCACATGCAATTGGTGTGGGTATTACTCCTTCTCCCTCTACATTGAAGAAGGATGAAGGGAAAGCACAAATGTAGTAGGGGTTGGATGATAAGGAGGTTTTTGTACCTATAAAGTCACGTAGCAAAGGGAGGGGTCAAAAGTGTACTCTTAAATATAGATAGGAAGATGAGACCTTCAACTAATTTGATGCTCTAGATGATTTGGTTCAAGAAGAAGGTGCTCCTTTTGTCATGTAGGTGTTAGATGGTTCCTTAAATGAGGTTCATCTAGGAAATTAGGAAAATGTAAATTTTATTTCTTCCTGGAGATGGGGAATTGTGAAATTTTAGAGGTAAAATTTGGGTCAAGTCTACCTATTTTTTGCCTCATTGTTGAGAAGGAGGCCATGGATATTGGAAAAAGCAAAGCTTCTCCTCCTTCTTATGGCCTACAACACAATCCCTCTAAAAAGGGGGCTGAAGAGAAGCTTCCTAAGGTTGGGCACAAGAAGGAATAGGAGAAGGTAATGTTAATTGGTGAGATGATGGAATCTGGATTAGTGAGAACCATTGATTGTGCTTTCTTGGAATATAAGGGGTATGAATAGCATCCCTAGACAAAAGGATATTCACAAGTTGATTTGTGTTTATTCTCTTTATCTGGATTTTCTTTAGGAAATGAAGTTGTTTGTGGGTAGTATACTAAATATGGACTCTAAGATCTAGGGAAAAGGTCAATGTTAGTGTGTGGGGGCACGTGACAATTCTGGGGGTTTCTTGTTTGTGACATCCATGTAGAGTTATTCCAATTTGGTGGCTCTCTAGAAGGCATTCTATCTCTTTGGATGTTTCCAACTTGGAGTCTAGTGGGGTGATTATTCTTTCTAACATCTATGCTTCGACTGATCTTCTTGGCAAGTCCTTACTATAGTATTATGTTTTGTATGTGCACTCTCTTTCTCCTTATCTTCCTTGGATATTGGTGGGTGATTTCAATGTTATCTACTAGCTGGAGGGGAAGAGAGGTGTTGTTTCTCACTTGGATCCCTCTTTAGAGCACTTGAGGGATAATGTTTTTGTTTTGAACTTGGTTGATATCAAGCCTTCCAATGGTATGTTTACTTGGAATAACATGTGAAGTGGGTATGTTGCTATCTTAGAAAGGTTGGATAGGTTTTTGGTTTCCAACTTTTAGGTTGGAGATAGTTGTCTGACCTATTCTAATGTTTTAGATTGGCATGGTTCTAATCATTGGCTGATCAAATTCTCTACTCGCTTCTCTAGATATTCTAAAAAGCAATCTTTTAGATTTCAACTAATGTTGCTTCGATATTCCTCTCTTCATGATCTAGTTCCTATTTGGTGGTAGGATGGGAAGCTATCTCATGACACTTCTATGTATTCCTTCACCAAGGGGCTTCAACATGTCAAATATATGTTGAAACGATGGAATATACATCACTTTGGAAATGTCTTTCAAGCTAAAATTTCAGCTCAAGCTCACTTGGATTTCATTACTCAAAAAATTTGGGACCATGGTCTTCAGGAGGAAAAATGCAAGCTAGAAGCCAAGGATGTGAAGGAGGTGGAGGAATGGGAATTACAGGAGGAAAATTTCTGGAAGCAAAATTCCTGTATTGATTGGCTTTTGGAAGGTGATAGGAACACTTCCTTTTTTCATAGTACTATTAAGGATAGAAGGTAGGGTAATGTTATTTACTGTCTTAGGACCTCTGAGGAGAATAAAATTTCTTCTTTTGGTGATATTTATAAAGAGATTGTTTAGTTTTTTTCCTCCTTGTTTATTGAGGAAACACCTCCTACCATTAAGAAAGATGCTATTATTTTGGATTGTATTCCTTCTTTGGTTTCTAGTTAAATGAATGATTTTTTTATTAAGCCTATCACCATAAATGAGCTTGAGGATATGGTGTATCATATGAAGAAGGGGAAAGCCCCTGAGCTTGATGAGTTTCTTATTGAGTTCTTTTAGGAGTTTTGGGGAGTTATCAAGGGGGATCTTCTTGAGGTTATTCAAGAATCTCAAAGGAACAAGCAGATGCTAAGAGCTATGAATGCCACTTTTCTTGCTCTTATCCCAAAAAGAGAAGGTGTGAATACTTCGGATCTCTTTAGACCAATCACTTTATGCAATCTTGTGTACAAAACCATTAATAAGTTGAATGTTAAAGGTCTCACTCAATGGTTGGGTAGATTAATTTATGAGTAATAGGATGGCTTTGTGGTTGGAAAACAAATTCTGGATAGGTTTGTTATTGTAGTGAAAACTCTTCATTCCATGGATTCCTCCAAAGATAAGGCCATGTTCATCAAACTAGATATGGCCAAAGATTATGATCATGTCAAATGGGCTTTCCTTTCTAATATTTTGAGGGATATTGGGTTTGGTGGCAACTAGGTTGTATAGGTGATGAGTTGTGTCATCTCTTCTTCCTTCTCTATGCTTATCAATGGTGAGCCTTCCAAGCTATTTATGGCATTTAGGGGACTTCGGCAAGGGGACCGCTTGTCCCCCTACTTATTTATTTTAAAGGTAGAAGGATTAAGGATATTTATTAAATCCCATGTGGAGATTGGTCTCATTTAGGTTTGGTGTTCGGGAAATAACCTGCCCCCTCAATCCCATCTTCAATTTATGGATGATAGTGCTCTAATGGTTGCTACCATAGCTGAATAGGCGAACAACCTGAGATAGATTCTTGATATTTATTTGCAAAAATTTGAAAAAATTATCAACAAGGGTAAGACCTTCATCTTTTTATTTAATACTATGAAGCTCATTTAGTTGAGTATTTCTAGAATTTTTAGATTCCAAATTAGCTCACTTCCCTTTGTCTAACTTGGTATTCCCCTGGCTATATGTTCACTCTCAAGGATTTTTTGGCATGATATTATTGATAATTTTAAAAAGAAGGTTATCTATTGGACATGTAAGTGGCTCTCTACTATTTGAAGAGTGACTCTTCTAAATTCTATGATTTAGGCTCTCCCCTTGTATAGGTGTTTTGTGCTTTCTGAACCTTCTAGTTTTATTAAATAATTTGAGTCTTTTCCAATAATTCTTATGGTATGTTAATCTCATCTCGAGGAAATGGAGCTTGGTCAAGTGGGACACTATCTGCAGGCCAAAGAAGGAATGTGGACTTGGGCTAAGATGGGCTGATCTAAATGGATAGGACTTGGTGGCTAAGATGTATTGGAAATGGTTCTCTGATGAACATCAAAATTGGGCTAGATTCTCACTTCAAAATATTTGGTGGGAGTAGAGAGTGTTGATGTGCCTAGGTTTAGTCTTTTGGGAAAGGGTTCTATGATTTGGGGTACCCTTAAAAGGGGATCCAAGCTAGTTAAGCAAGGCTTATTTTGGATCTGTAATAAAGGCTCGGAGGATTTTTTTAGTTTGACTCATGGGATGGTCATCCTCTTATCATGTCTTCTCATTCTTATCTATAGTATTTATGTAGGATTTTCCTAGATGTAGGTTAGAGTCATGTGGCTAATTTTAAGGCTAAGCATTTTCTTGATAAATTTATTGTGTATAGGTGGAAAGATCCACATAAGTGGCCTCCTAGTGGTTCAAAGGAGGAGCATAGGGAGCTAGACAACATTTTTTCTAGAAGGTTTTGTAATTATCTTTGGAAGAGGGATGTTATTGCTTGGGGACATCATCTGAAAGGTAAATTCTTGGTTGCCTTTGGTTATTAAGAGTTGGTCAAGTAGACTTATGGGAGTGCTAGGTTCCCTTGGTGGAAATAGATTTGGAATAAGTTCTCTTGGCCTAAATGTAATTTATTTTCTTGTCTTGTGGTCAAAATAAATGTCTCACTTGGGATAATTTATGGAGGAGAGGATTTCAAGGTCCTTCTATGTGTGTTATGTACTACAACAATGTAGAGTGTCTTGCACGTTTATTTTTTCAGTCTTCCTTTGCTAGAATTATTTGGAACTTCTGGTGGGGTGTTTGGAATCAGTCATGCAGTCACGGCCCCTCTTTGGTTGGTTTTTGGGATGGGCTAGGGAACCCTCCAACTAAGACTTCCTTCCTTCAAATTGATTGGAAAATTGGTCCAAGTTTGATTATTTGGAATATTTGGTTGGAAAGAAACCACAAGATTTTTTAGTTTAAGAAGATTTAGGTGTGGAAATTATGGTTGAGGATTTTGGGTGTTATTCAGGAGACTTTAGTGGCTAGGATTTCCCCAGACTTCGGGACTCTTTGGCTATGCTAGGAGTGCCCATTTTCCTAGGGTGGGGTGGCCTGCTAGAGGGAAGATTTAGTGATGTAGTTGTTGGTCATCCCCTCTTCATGGGGTGTTTAAGATCAACATCGATGGGTCTTCTAGAGGTAATCTTGGAGATGTTGGGGTTGGTGGCATTGGAAGAGATAGTTCAGGGGTACTTGTGTTCCTCTTTTTAGTGTATAGAGGTCAACAAAACAACAAATTTATGGAGGCTTTATGTATTCCTTTGGATTTGAAACATGCGTGCACCTTTGGTTGGAGTAAGATAATCTGACTCAGACTCACAAATTGTGAAAATTGATATGTTGAATAAGTTCTAGTTGGATGATGTGTCTTGTTCATTGGTATTGGTGGACAAGTAGACCATCTCTCTAGGGGGTTTGGACTCTGTCACATTTTTCCATATTCCCTGGGAGTGGAATAAGGTGGTAGAAAACTTAGCTAAATGGGCACCTAAGAAGATGGGGACTTGGAAGGTGGAGGATTGGAGAAGCCTTTTAGAGGACCTTTCCTAGTTGTTGGAGGATCTTGTGATGGAAGATATGATGATATTTTGGGCCTTTGGCCAATGGTGGGTTTTCAGTGCTCTTGTTCCTTGTACTGATTTTCTTGATCAATAATTTTTCCCCTCTTTCATTTAAAAAAAAAATGAGTATATTCTATCAAAACATGCAATAATGAAGAAGAAATTCTTCACCTATTTGAAGACAAACATGATGATGAGGCATTACAAGATGAAATTCATGAAGTTTTCATTCCCACTTGGTGTCTTGATTCTTCAAATGATGAATTTATTTTTGGATAAGACCTTTTAATTCATTCATCACTGATTGTCAAAGTAGAAATTCTTGTTGATGAAATTGAAGGTATGAAATAATCCATTTCTTCTTTTTTGAAATCATTAGAAAATTAAATTTCCAGACTATTCATATAAAAAAAAATCAAGTTTCATCTCAATAAAATTATCATATGAATTTAGAAGAAAATCCCCATGAAGTAGATGCTAGACACATAGATATACTAAGAGGGGGGTGAATCGGTATATGCAAAAATCTAGCTTGAAACCAATCTTTCCTTAACATCATTTCCTAATATTACTTTCACATGAAAAAATAATCCAAATGATAAACATAAAAAAACATCCACACATGAGAACACTAGATATACATGGAAACCCAAGATGGAAAAAAACATGTGGTGAGAATAGCTACTTGGATATATCACCCAAATCCAAGCTTGTAAAATAATGAATCACTTACAATCATGAAGTAGGTACCAACCTACTAGAGAAACCAATCCCTAATTATGTTTGTAGGCACCAACCTATTGGATACACCAATCCTCAACACAAAGATCTAAGCACCAACTCAATAGGCAAGAAACTAGTCGTATCAAATTACACAGATATGATTTGTGGACCTTCAAGACTAATAACAAAACTTGTACTTGACATAATCAACATTTAGGAAGTCTCCCACACAAAATACAATCTTCTGATAATGGTGCACAATGATTAGAATGAAATTCACATTACATGACTTTGATATTCACATTGAATCCTTAATTGCATAGCATTCCATCAACCACTACCACAACTTAGGATGGATCCTAGAAATCTATACATATGAATTACATTTATAATTATATTCATGTGTTAGCCCAAGACATGGAAATAGTATCCATAAGTCGGCCACACAAAAATTCCTTAACCAATTGTGTCCAAACATGTGATAGGCCAAGTCCAACAACCCACATGCTACTCCAGAAGATAAAACATACTACATACTTCCCAATGTAAAATTATCTAATCCTAATTTCCATCCACATGCTTCTTCTGGGAGAACACACTAAAAGCCTTTACCACATCAAAATGGAACATCAACCTGATTAATTAACCAACATAGTGACCCTTCTATCACTTCAAACTTTTCTCCATATGAACAACAATTCCAAAAACTCTAGAATAAGATAAATCATGTGTAGACATACCCTCCTTTCAAACTATAGGACATAACTCACATCCATGAATAAATATTGATCAAAACATGTTACTAGAATAATCTCCCTATCTAGATAACTTACCTCAAATATTCTAGATAAAACTTTCATTGACATGAATATATGTAGAATGATACTTTAGACTTTACTCAACTGATTCCATCACCATAGCTAGCTACATATACATCCATAACTAAAATTCTCCAATATGGCATGACATTATGATGCATTCTCCAATCTTCAAGATGTCACCGCATCTATGATAGAACTAACTAACATAATTTACTCTCTTTTGACATCAAGGAAAATAATCCTTTGACATCAATGACAATATATGCTCTACAATATCCCCCTTTTTTGTTGATGGCAAACAACAAGATGCTACTGACACATCAACATAAATATAATATATCAGGCTCAAGAACTCCCTCTATCTGAAACAACTAAAACCTCTTCGCATTGAGTTCCACATTCTATGCTTATAATATTTATCATTTTGAGTTCTATTTCTCCCCCTTTGACATCAATGGAAAGGGATAACTACACACAACTCAATCTAGAAACTTGTCTCCCAGATAGAATCCCCTTGAGCCCATACTTCAAATAGTAGTTGTGATCACTTTTCTTTTTCTCAACTAGGCTTTGAACACTCTACAAGACCACCAAGTTTTCTTACGATAAGAATTAAACACTCCCCTCAACCTATGATTCATCTAGAAAATCAAATAGAAAGATATCTCTCTCTATTATTTTTCCTAAAGAACTCAAATGTATTATAATATTCTTCATTTTTATACCAAGGCTTGTTTTCATCCTTCTTTCCCAACAATAATTATATCTCTTTGATCTCAATCAGGTTGTCACCTCTTGTGTTGTAACTGTTCACAATCGGCTCACCCAAACTTCCTTCTATGGTTTCACATTCTTCCATACCAAATGCAACAATGTATTCATTGTCTTTATATCTGACACATATCTCAGATTGATCATGAAATACAATGAGGAATTATTATGTTTTTGGAATCTTCTTCCTCTTTCTTTGTTTTTCCAAACCTTCTTATACTTATTCCTCTAATTAGCAAAATTATTTTCCATTTTATCTAGTTTAGAATTTTTCACAAAATTACTTCTACAATGTCTTGCAATATGTCCAAAATTATCGCACTTATAACACATGATATCAAAATAACCAAAGGATTAAATGCATTTCTTCTCACAAAATTATTTTATCATAGGAAATCTTCTGCAATCTACTACCTTATGTCCATAATGATTACAATTAAAATAGTAACCAAAAAAAGAATGATTAAACATGGTATTGTATGCTTGTCTTCCTAGATTTTTTCTTCTAGACCTTCTCTTCTTCTCTGAATGCATATAAACTCCTCATCTTCTTCCTTTCTATCCTTAGTCACCTTGGACTAATCACATCCTAAACTTCTAAAATCATTCCCATTTGGAACTTCTACACTTTTCTTCATGGATTCCTCGGTAACCTTACTAATATGTTTTTCCTTAAATCCACTATCAGTCTTGATATGTGATACCCTTTGACTACAAATAATCTCATCTTATATCTCATCTCTTTTCAAAATTTATATTTTTTCTCAATTGACTATTTTCTTTCTCCAAATCCTTCCTTGAGGATACTACTTTTTCTTCAAGTCTTTCAAAATTCTTGTCTCTTGTCCTTAATTTTTCAGTAAAATAATCTTGCATCCTTCTTCCTTCTTCTATCTAGACTTTTATTTCTACAAGTATCTTCTCGATTTCTGGACTTTTAATAGTTCATCTTTAGCTTTTATGTCCTGTATAACTCTCTTTCTAAAATTCTTGATCACTCTCTTAGCACAATGAAACTTTGTTCTTTAAAATCTATTTTTGCATCTTCTTATTAATTTCTAGAAAACATATTCTCAATGTTTCCATTTGGGGATTCCAATGCCATGAATAGAGCCTTTTTCATTTTCAAAGGTATTCTTCTCATACTCATTGTATGAGTAACCTTCTTCCTTAGCATACAAACCATTCTTCTTCATGGTGCTAGTTCTCAGTTTGCACTTTGAAACAATGTGCCCAATTTTACCACAATTAAAACATTTAAAAGGTAACTTAGCTTTATACTTTCTGGTGCCTTTTTTTAATCTCCTCACAAATTTTCCTTTTTTCAAGTCAAAATATTCACTATGATCTGAATCCTCATTCTCCATTGATGCCTTGAAAGTTGCCCCCTTTCTTGAAAAATAGGCACTCACAAATTCTCATCTCGTCTTTAGTTAATGTCCCATGTAGTTCATCCACAATCAAACTATTCAGATTTTTGGATTCTTTTATTGTAAAAACTTTTGAATCAAATGTAGGGAGAAGGGATCTGAGTACTTTTTTTATAATCATTGGTTCTTTCTGTAGACATCGAAATTATCCTGATTGATATCACACACCTGATCCTAATTTACAAACACTAGTTCTTCCTTGATCACTCCTTTACTAACCAGTTAATTAAACAATCCTTATTTAATTAATTCATCATAATTCTTCTTTTAATTAAATAAATCATGTTATTTGATTAAATCATTATTCTCTTTCAATTAAATAAATCATTTTATTTAATTAATCCTAATATTTCCTCTTTGATTAAATAAATCAATTTTATTTAATCCTAATGTTCCTCTTTTTAATTAAATAAATTAGTTTATTTAATTAAATCACATTCCCTTTCTTAATTAAATAAGTCCCCCTTATTTGATTAAATCTAACATCACCCCTTTTGATTAAATAAATCAAACTTTATTTAATTAAAATTTTCACTATTCCTCTCATTTGATTTAAATAAATCTAAAAATCTAAATCAAGTGTCAAATCAACTAATTTCCATCTAAGTTAATTAAATCCTAATTAACTATAACACTAATCCATCAAATCCTCTAGATTTTGCAACTTGCACAAGTAAATCAATTTAATTGATTTATTAAATCCTCAATTTTCATTGAAAAGGGCATCTTTTTGGAATATTCCTTCATTTTGAAACCTCCCTCCAAAGGGACTTGTCCTCCAACTTGGAATTTATATCTCTTACAAGTCCTTTTTATTGAGCCAAGTGGAATTAACTCCTTCTTCACATTCTCTTATGCAAGCAAACTTTCAAATTTCAAATATCTACCTAACTACATTTATTTGCATATTCACCAAAATGTGATCATTCCTCCTCCACTAGCATGTTGACAAGTGGCACCATTCCATTGGCTCATGTTTAGTCCCATATTCATCCCATTTGCTCATTCCTCCATCATTCTCTCTTATAAATAGAGAGCTTCTCTATTGGTTTAAGGATCTACAATCCATGCAAGCTTACTCTACTCAATTTCATTCACAACTTCGTCCATTTTCATTTAAGTTTCATAGTTTTTATCAATCTTATCAATGTTTTTGTCAAATTGCATCAAGGAGCATTCAATCTTCATCAAATTGTATCAATGAATTGGGAAAGGCCTATTTTCCACATCAAAATAGCACCAATTCCCTCATGGGATAGTGGTTTAAATGTTTAAGAGCAAGATTTGATAACTTTTTATTGATTATCTTTGTTTTACTTCTTATTCTTGATGTTTAAATGGATTTCATGGGGAATGATTATTGTAGACTTTTTTTATGACTAATACTATGTTGTTTGATGATTTTTGAACAGGTTTAGGATAACCATTCACATTTTGGCACTGGAAGGAGGGAAAATCTCAAAGAAATTAACACGTTTTTCTCAAAATTCCATTGTTTTTTGTCAAGTTTTTGTGTCTACAAGAAGGAGTGATGCTAAAAATTTCAAACAATGATGCTATCAGTCCAGCGTAACTATATAGTGATGTTGCATCTGATCCAAAGTGCAACACTCTTGTCATTTTCAACCCAAGTCGACTAGTCAAACTCCAAAGAGCAACACTAGGTGAAACAATGACGTAATCGTGCTCTATGTTTCTCCATAGAGCGATGCTATCAATTCCAGCGTCGCTATACAATGATGCTAACTTCTTCAAACAGCGACACATTTACAAATTTTGACGTTGGAGTTTGGTAAAAGGTCAATTTTTTGGTTTTTCTTTAAGATGTGCTTTCATATTTGATCACCAAGACTTTTTTACTTGTTTATGGCTCTATTTTTTGTAGTCCGGGCATCTTTTGTAGGTTGAAGTGATCAAGGGAAGGAGGAAGCTAGGAGAATATTTCTAATGACATTTTATTTCTATTGTAACAAGTGTTTTTAAACACTTTGGAAGCTTTTATAATTTCATCCTAAGGATTTTGCTATCTTTTAGTTTTAGGACTCAATAAATTTCATTTGGGCTCTAAAAAGAACAAATCAAAAGGCTTAAAAATAATCTTAGGAACTTACTAGTTTTCAAATTGGATTCTAAAATTGAACAAGAAAATCTCACACTTCGTCTTGGTGCTCTAAAAAGAACTCAATTTTTCTTTTGGAATCTAAAATGGACAAGTGTATTTGGTGCTTTGTAATATTTTTCACAAAATAATATCATTTAAAAGACATATGCACTTCTCTCATGCCTCATGGTGATCTTGAGAATCAAAAATATTTTGGTGATATTAAGTTGTATAAGAGATTTCCTTCACACTTCAATTTGGGCATTTTAAAATTGAACAAAATCTTGCTAGTGTGAGTTAAGTATATCATGTATGTTTTCTCTTTGTTCACACAAACAAAGATTGATCAAACTATGGATGTACTTGATCTCTATTGTTTATCTTTATAGGGTCTACCTTGGTGGGAAAATGTACTCACCCCAAGGGAATGACCCAATCAAGAATACGCTAAAGCAAGGAGACTTCCACCTGATATATAAGTGTTGGTACTTGAGGAAAGTTTAAGTATCATGAGGATTGTTCCGACAAGAAGGGAAACAATGGTCTCTTGCCATATGGATGATCCCCCATGAGCAGAATTCCTATACTAGAACCCTTGTTATAGCAAGCCAAAATCTCTATCTATTTGTTGGTGCAAGAATGATCATTCTGAAGTTGTCTCACATACTTGTGGTTCAAAACAGAGATGAAAATTTCATAATGGGAGAGTCATGAGAGCTGAAGCTTGGCTGACTCAAGAAGTGTGTGTTGTGAAAGGGGGAGCCAGTTGTTAGAGTAATAAGTTATTACACTTAATTAATTATATCATATTGGTTAATTAATTAAGTCACTTATTCCTTTAGTTACTTAAGCTAAACTTAGGCACATTAATAATTTATTAATTATTAAGTGTGCACACCGGGGTTTCCTTTTTTAGGTCAACATTAGGGTTGCATAAATTTCTTTTATAAAGCAATTCATCTCTTGTAATTTCTTAATTTTGAATATATCAATTTCCACATCTTCATGCAAAGCTCTTTCTTTTTATTGTTTTTCTCTTTTGCTAAAGGCCATTTGGTTTGCATGTCTGATCTTGGTTTCTAACATGGTATCCGAGCCTTGACATGCAACCCCTTCTCAAATTTTGGAGAAAATCATTGCAGAGTTCATTCGGGGTTCCTCGAGGGTATCATGCCTTGAGTTCATTTATGCAGCATTTTGGATTAGTTCAGGCTTTACCATTGGATTCAAAGTTCTAGAAAAAGTTAGGATTGACTTTTATTTTGTAGATTTTAGTCATCATTTGCCATATTTGTGAGGGTTTCAAGTTCAGTAAGTTTTTGGAAGCTTTGGAGGTAGCCGATTTTTTGGAGCATTTTGAGCACAAATGAAGGTCACCATCATGTTCGCAGTGGCCAAAAACCCTAAGAATGCCTTTCGTTTGGTCAGTTTCTGAGGCAAAATTTTTTTGCCAAGGAGGCCGTACGGCCTCCCCGACACGCTTCACAAGGCATATTTTTCTCAAAAATCATGAAAAAATATTAACAAAATTGATTTTTTAAAATCTAAAACTATGCCTCTAGTGTAAAGGGATGTGCCACTAGGTGGCCACCAGTCAACCGCCAGTCCGCCACCACTGGGCGGCTCTCCACCAACTTGTTGCTGCCCATGCCAGCCCCCGTGGGCTCCATCTCTAGCTGCCATGATCATATGGGGGACCGGGCACTATGCGCCCAACCCCCGACCGCTCTCAGCCCCTATGTGCAGGTCACATGGGTGACTAGGGGCTCCGCCCCAGCCCCTAGTCACCCACAAGACCAAGGGCTGAATAGTTTTTAGCCCACTGGGCTGCCTGTAGGCCTTATTGGCCATTTTGGAGCACTTTTACAAAATTGAGCGTAATATTTGTGTACGGTGTTCTTTTTTCGTAAACGAGATACCGTTGGAAAGCTGATTCCGATGCCAATCTAGTGGTGGAGGTAGTTTTCTTTGATTTTGTTCCAATTTTATTTTTTAGGTCCTTAAACTCAGATGTTGTTGTTTTCACTCCGGAGGGCATATCTTTTGACTCGGTGATCTTTTTATCGCCATTCTTGCGGCATTGGAAAGATGATTTAGTACTCTACATAGTTATGAGGTCTATTTTTTATTTTATTTTTATGCATGTTTATGAATTTTCTCCATTTTCAATCATTGGGTATTGTAATATATGAACTGATATAAAGTTCCATCAGGGGGGTTTCTTGCATAATAATCTGATTAGAGTGTGCATTCATTTTAATCTTCATCTTGTATTGATGACAAATTGCATGGGTTGTATCTAGTTTCTTAGTTTCTTTTCGCCATATTTTTTCTTAGCTTGACACATATCAGATTCATCTTGGTTCATACTTTAGATTGAGAGCCTATGGTTAATGATCCACATTGGATCCATCTCAATTTGAGGGCCACTAAATTTATGGTTAATGTTCCAAAGTATTTATGGTAATTTTTACCATGGAAGATTTTTAGTCTTAGGTTGGCATTGGCATCGAGATACACGGCTTCCAGATTCTATCATCATAACATCTACTATTACTTTATGGATTCCAGGGTTGTTCCAGTTTGGAGTTTTTGAGTGTTTTGTGGCATCAGGTCTATTTTTGCATTATTATGATTCCAATATGGTTTCTTGTAAACAAAATTATCTTTTCTTGCTTGTCAGATTGCGGTTTCAGTGTTACTCTACAGTGTTCTTCCAGTGCTTCTTTACAGCAGGCCATCTCATTGTAGGGGGGTTTTGTCCCACTGGGTTTTTCTTCTCTACCTTTTTATTGCATTTGTACATGGGTACCTGATCAGGCCTAGTTGCTAGGACCCATCTTTTCTTTCATGCATCTCTCTTCTAGTTTTTTAGCTACTTCCTAAGTTCATCTTAAAGGGGGGTGTTAGAGTAATAAGTTATTACACTTAATTAATTATATCATATTGGTTAATTAATTAAGTCACTTATTCCTTTAGTTACTTAAGATAAACTTAGGCACATTAATAATTGATTAATTATTAAGTGTGCACACTAGGGTTTCCTTTTTAGGTCAACATTAGGGTTGCATACATTGCTTTTATAAAGCAATTCATCTCTTGTAATCTCTTAATTTTGAATATATCAATTTGCACATCTTCATGCAAATCTCTTTCTTTTTATTGTTTTTCTCTTATGTGGAAGGCCTTTTGGTTTGCATGTCTAATCTTGGTTTCTAACACCAATTTTGTCAAGCTCCTAGTCATCCACTTTGAATAAGCATAGCTGGATTTATCCAAGTTGGAATTCAACAAATATTGTCTCTTTTCATCCTAGGGTTGTGCATCATTTTGAAATCAAAAAATACTTTGCTTGGATCTAAAAACACTTGAAAATAAACATTCACCAAATCCTCCAAATTTCAAACCCTTTAGGAGGAGAAAATACATTTGAAAAAATCTAAGTGCTTTTTCTTGCCCTAGGGATTTCATCGTTAGAGGCTTTTAAGTATTTGGATTTACGTCACAATTTTCTCTTACTAAAGTCAACATTAAGAAACTATTGCCTTGATTTCCTTGATTTCCACTTAATGGACCTTGTGGGATGAAAATAAATTAGGACATTAAACATTTAGTTTGAAACCTAACCAAGTTAGTGTTTGTGGTAAAAGGAATCAATCTAAGCAATATATCAGACAATTGAACATCACATGTGCTTGATCCCATGATTTCTCAAAAATTCAAAATTCCCAAACCAAGTCGTCAAAAGTTCCTTAGTCCAAAAGCTCATGAGGAATGTCTTTAAAGACTCCATGAAGTTAGAGAAAGGTTGGTCTACAAATTTTACAAGAAAGCTTCAAAGAACAATCCTAATTTGTATGAATTTTATTATAGTCAAAACCAAAGTCTCTTTCAAAAATTTGCATTTCTCACATAGGAAGTACAAGCATGTTCTTCAATACCGAGGTCTTGTAGAAAGGAGTTCTATCTAGGTCTAATCTAGGATCAAACTAAACATTCTCACCCATCCTTCAAACATCAATCAAATCTCATCCCACCAAACAACTCTTTGAATCTTGGAAAAATCAAATCATGCTAGACTTTTGGTAAATCCTTCAAAACAAATCAAAATCATCCTGTTTCACTAAGTATGTGTAGATGAATCCTTCTCCATGTGCTTAGTTAAATTATCAATCCTTGTGAACAACTCTATCCCTTGATAAAATCTAACATCTTGGGGTTTATAAGTTCATCATCCAAATCCAAATCCAAAACAAATCAAATCAAGAATAAAAAATTTGAAAGTCTTAAAGTCTAGTGTCCCTTCAAGATTCTTAAGAGTTTAATCATTCACACCATCCACCCTTCATCTATCTCATCACCATCCTTTGATCATTGAAAAAACTTGGTTTTTCTTCTTTGTACCTAAAATTTGATTTTTATTTTATAGTGCAAAATCAATCTCAATACAAGAAGAACATGGAAGCCAACAAGGAAACATCTAATTCAAGTGACTTGAGTCAAACCACACCCGAAATCAATCCTATGGGATCTAGAAATCCTCCACCCAATATTTCTCTATTACTGCAAGATCCTCAAGAGGAAGGTCAAGTTGAAGACATCACCAATAATTTCTTGGGGATGACTCAAGATGAAATCATAGAAATGGTCCGAAATCCTGGGAATCTAAAAAATTTCAACACCATGATGAGACTCAATATTTCACAGTACATGCTATAATTGGCAAAGGAAGGGGCTAAACTTCCTTTGTATTTTGACGTAAACACTATTGTGGAGCAACCTCTTGGGATTATGCCCCCATTATCATTCACACCATCTTTTCAAATAATCGTTCAACCCATTCCCCAACCCACATCATCTCTTACTCCAACTCAACCAATTGTCAACAAGGGAAGTTCATTACTTCAGACTCTTCAAACATATCCCCTTCTGAACAATCAAGACTTGGATGCAAACACCATATTGGGTCAATCCATCCCCCAAAATATGAAACACCCCTATGCTCCACTTATATTTCATGACACAAATAATTCATCAACCTTCTCTGCAACACCGACATATTCTCTTGGGGCACAAGTCTCTCTTCCCATGGTATCACAAGATAAAGTAGGCTTATTTGAACACGGAGGAATATTTGATCCCTTATCATCACTTTTTCAAGGAAGCATACCACCTATCCCTCCACCACTTCCCCCACTAACATCAACACCCACACCAATCCTTGGTTTAGGGAAACCCCCTTTACTTATCCAAAATCAATCAAATCAAATCAATCTTCCAAGAGTACCAAATCCTTTGGGCATACCACCAACATCGCAACATTAGGTAGTGCCAATCCAAACATCTCAATCCACCCTTACACCATCCATAGCATCTCAAAACTTGGTCTCCTAAGGACACGACTCATCTAGTATACCCTCCACCACACAACCCATTGTCATCATTCAAACACCTCAACAACCACCCCAACACAGTCTCATCACACCATCCCATACCATTCTGAATCCCCCACCTCTGCCACCAAATCCAAACGTGGCCAATCAATATAGCATCACTTTGATCATTGAACAAATTTGGTTTTCCTTCATTTTACCTAAAAGTTGATCCTTCTTTTATAGTGCAAACTCAATCTCAATACAAGAAGAACATGGAATCCAACAAGGAAACATCTACTTCAAGTGACTTGAGTCAAACCACACCCGAAATCAATCCTATGGGATCTAGCAATCCCCCATCCAATATTTCTCTATTACCGCAAGATCCTCAAGAGGAAGGTCAAGGGGAAGAAATCACCAATAATTTCTTGGGGATGACTCAAGATGAAATCATAGAAATGGTCCAAAATCCTGAGAATCATAGAATTGTCAATGCCATGATGAGACACAATCTTTCACAATACATGCTAGAATTGGCAAAGGAAGGGGCTAAACTTCCTTCGGATTTTGATGTAAACACTATTGTGGAGCAACCTCTTGGTATTATTCCCCCATTCTCATTCACACCATATTTTCAAAGCATCATTCAACCCATTCCCCAACCCACATCATCTCTTGCTCCAACTCAACCAATTGTCAACAAGGGAAGTTCATTACTTCAGACTCTTCAAACACATCCCCTTGTGAAAAATCAAGACTTGGATGAAAACACCATCTTGGGTCAATCAGTCCTCCAAAATCTGAAACACCCCTATGATCCACTTGTATTTCATGACACAAATAATTCATCAACCTTCTCTACAACACCAACATATTCTCTTGGGGAACAAGTCTCTCTTCCCATGGTATCACAAGAGAAAGTAGGTTTATTTGGAAAAGGAGGAATCTTTGATCCCTTATCATCACTTTTTCAAGGAAGAATACCACCTATCCCTCCACCAACTCCCCCACTAACATCAACACCCACACCAATCCTTGGTTTAGGGAAACCCCCTTTACTTATCCAAAATCAATCAAATCAAATCAATCTGCCAAGAGTACCAAATCCTTCGAGCATACTACCAACATCACAAAAATAGGTGGTTCCAATCCAAACATCTCAATCCAACCTTACACCATCCACAACATCTCAAAACATGGTCTCCCAAGGACACGACTCATCCAGTATACCCTCCACCACACAACCCATTGTCATCATTCAAACACCTCAACAACCACCCCAACATAGTGTCATCACACCATCCCATACAATTCTGAATCCCCCACCTCTGCCACCAAATCAAATGTGTCCAATCAATATAGCATCACTTTGCAAGCAGCTCGACAAGCTTATCAAAGGGCACTCCAGCAATTCCACATCCAACAAGTTGCTCAAGTCATACAAAAATCTCAATAGGTTTCCCAAGTGTAAGCACAAGAATTGCTACAACAAAAACAAGCCCAAGCACAAGCACAAGCTTTATTGCAACAACAAGAAGCCTCTCAAGCTGCACAAGCTACTCAATTTTTGCAAGCCACTCAAGCTATGCAAGCCGCTCAAGCTGCTCAAGTCGCTCAAGCCGCTCAAGCCGCACAAACCGCTCAAGCCATGCAATACACTCAATCCATGAAAGAGGCTCAAGCCGTGCAAGATGCTCAAGCCGTGCAACCTACTCAAGCCAGGCAAGCCACTCAAGCTACCCAAGCCACTCAAGTTGCGCAAGCCACTCAAGCCATGCAAGCCGCTCAAGCTATGCAAGCCACTCAAGCCACACAAGCCGCTCAAGCCACCCAAGCTACCCAAGCTACACAAGTACAAGCACAATACCAACATCAAGTGCAACAAGCTCAAGCACAAGAATTGTTACAACAATAGGCGTATTATCAAGCTTTACAACAATATCAGGCACAACAACAAGCAGCCCAACAACAACAATGAGCCCAACAACAAGTGTTGGTTTTGAAACAACAACAACAAGATGAAAAACAAGCTTTGTTCAAAAAATAATAGCTACAAGCATACTAACAAGCATTGGTTGTACAAAAGCCTCTCGCAAATGCACCACCCAATCCGCAAGTCACCTCACCAGTCATCCAAGTCACTACACCAACCTAAAACACATTCATCCCACCACCTAACCTGCAAAGTGATTTATCTACCCAACTAAAAATATCTCACAATAGGTGTTGGACATCCAATCAGGGAAGAACCCTAAATCACAAGGGAATCTATGCCATTATCCGTTCGATAGGAGCATTGTAATGAAGCCATTTCTGCAAGGCTTTGAGATCCCCAAATTTGACAAGTACCACAAAATTGAAAAACCTGAAGATCACATTAGGGAGCTCCATGTGCACTGCATGGAAGTAGCCTATGATGACTCCTATTTAATGAGGCTCTTCCTGCAGAGTCTGGCTAGCCCAACAATGGAATGGTTCTCTCGACTTCCTCCAAGAATCAAGAAATTCCAAGAAATTTTGGATGCCTTCATGAAAAATTACACCTTCAACATGGGCATGGACGTGAGCCTGGAGGAATTGTCCAACCTCAATAAAAACAAGGGAGAATCATTTGCATCTTTCTTACAATGATGGTGATCCAAAGCTAATAGAAGCAAGTGGGCCATGCTAGAAGAACATCAAGTCAGAACTATCATTGTGAATCTTGAAGGAACTCTGGCCCTCCATCTCAAAGTCTAGTGCATCACCTCCTATGATCAACTCATCCCTAAAGCTCTCAACATCGAAAGAGCCCTCATCACACAAGGGGGGACACCTTCTTATCAAGATAATTGCCCATCGACAAGCTATAATGACAAACCACGAACATGGGTAAAAAAAAACAAAATATTACCAATGAGGGTGTTGTCGATGCTAAGTTTGTAATTAATTCTCCAAAGCCAAAAATGCAACAACAAACATATCAACAACCTCAAAATAATACCCAAAATAGCCCCGATCAAACACATCTCATCAGCAAAACAACACCTAAACAATCAATAATGTCAATGACCAAAGTGGACCATCCACAAGAAACTGGTATCCTCCAAAATGCAAGTACACACCACTTAGAGAATTGGTCGAATTTGTCATGAAGCGGCTCATTAATGCCAACATCATCACGCTCCCTATCATTGAGAATTACCAGGAACCTTAAGTTAAGTCACCATGGTATAATGAGAAACACATGTGTGACTTTCACAAGATAAATGGACACACAACAACCAGTTGCATGAGGCTCAAAAACCTAATCCAAGACCTCATTTAAAACAAGACCACCGAAGTTGAACAACCGGCTAGAAATTAGGACCTTAAGATATACATGAATTTGATGCTAGATCATGACAAGTCAAATAACAATGGCAAGGGAAAGAAGTATGGCAGCGTCAACCACGTTTATGATCATATTGTCACATCCTTAGATGAATGGGTAGGTGTTGTCCATATCCCAGGGTCCAAAGTTGACTTTGGAGTCACCACATGAAGCGGAAGAATCACCATCCTTGGACCATCCACCCAAGCTAGAACACCCGCTACAAATTCAAAGTCAATCGCCAATGGCTATAATGTTTTGGAACAACTAAAGAAGAATCTCGCTCAAATCTCCATCATGGAGTTACTGAAAAATTTTGCCTACACATAGGGAGATTTTAGAAAAGGTCCTTGATGAGTCTTCTATACCCACAGACCTTGATGCAGATCAATTTCAAGCTATTGTCGAAAAAATCACCATGCCACATCTCCTAACATTCTCTAAACAAGACTTCCCAACCCAGTCATCCCACAATCGTGCATTTCATCTGGAAGTCTTTGTCCATAAAAGTAAATTCAAATGGGTCTTGGTGATTGGAGGTGCAAGGTTGAATATTTTCTCCCTCAAGCTAATAAAAATGGGATTTTATGAAGACATGATTGAAAAAAGCAAAGGTATCACCACCTGGGCCTATGATGATAAAAAAAGGGTGTGTCAAGACTCCATTCAACTTCCCATCCAAGTAGGACCGACCGTCATGGAAACTACTTGCCAAGTTCTTGATCTCGAGCTCCCTTATAACATTCTCCTAGAGTACCCATGGATCCATGGGATGAAAAATGTTGCATCCACATTTCATCAATGTCTTAAATTACCCTATGAGAACTAAGAGGTCACAATTCATGGTGATCCTGAGCCCTTTCCTATTGCAAAAATCTAGAAGAAAAGTTCTATAAAACTCTTCAAGTCCCAAAGAATGATGAAGGCCCTACAACTTCATACATAGATCCATCTACCCTCACCTCCACTTCTGAGACAAAGACACATGCCATTCAAGACATATCTAGTATCAAAGTTATTATCCAATATAACAGGTGTGGAGACTACAAAATGAAGAAAAGTGCCTTTGTAATAGGAGAATTACCTCAATCTCCTAGGACTTGAGGGTAGCCACAACAAACTAGCACAACATTTCAAACATTCAAAGAGGACCCCTCTTGATTCAGAACTTGGGGAGACCTAGGCTGGGAGGTGGTCGATGAAAAAGATATATCCAGTATCCTATATCAAGATGAAAGACCTATACCAGCCCTTCCAATGGATGATGCTAAAAAAGTTCTACAATTAATGTTGGGCATGGGATATCACAAGAATGAAAGTCTTGGAAAAACAAAAACGACTGATTAGAACCCATCATTGCTGAGAAGCACATAAAAAATCTTGGCCTTGGATGTACCCCTCTGAGTATAACCGTATGTGGTAAAATTCCCCCCGTTAAAGCAGTCAAAACTTCTCTTCACTTACCAGTATCTACAGGTCTACCCTTAAACAACCATACCTTTGATGTAACTAATGTATGTAGTGATAGTAAGAAGGATCACCTTACTGACCTACCCATGTTGTTTGAGGATTCTTACCTATTCATGATTTCCACTGTCTCTTTTGAGTGGAACAACCAAACCCATGAAAAAAAGCTAGTATACCCCCAGCTAATAGACTAAAACCAATGAGGACCACCAATTTTAGAGAGATTTGAAAATGATGAGGTGCTCTCAGAATTCATGGGACTATGGAATAATTTACCTTGTGGTGACCACAAAGCTGGGTTTGACATAGAACTAGACACACATGCCTATTACGGGGAAATGATTGAATCCCTGAGTCGCAAAAATGAAAATTTGAGAATAATCTCTAGGTCCTTAGGTGAAAACCACATTGTGGCACTTCCAGACCTAGAAATAGTAAAAAAAAGGATGCATCCAATAGTGAAAACCTCTTTGAGGTATCGAAGGATGGGGGATTCAATCTTTCTCTTAGTTTTATTCATAAAGAAAATTCAGCAGTCTTAGCAGAGAAGTGCAATCTGATCAACTTGGGGACAAAAGAAACACCGCATATAACCTTTTATGCAGAATCACTTTTGATAGAAGTACATGAACTTCTAGCTATGTTCCTAAGAGAAAGAAAGGTGAAATTTTCATGGAACTATGCTGACATGTCGGGTCTCAATCCAAAATTCGTGGTTCACCATCTTGAAATATACCTGGAGGCAAAGCTGATAAAATAGAAGCTGAGGAAATTACACCCATAGATCGCATTGTTAGTCAAGATTGAGTTGCAAAAAATCCTAGATGTTGGCTTCATACGACCAATTGATTATCCAAAGTGGGTTTCAAATATTGTACATGTTTCAAAGCCCACTTGGGGCATCCGCATTTGCACTAACTTCAGGGATCTAAACAAAGCATGTCCCAAGGATTATTTCCCTCTCCCAAACATAGATATGATTGTGGATATGATGGAAGGACATGAAATGTTATCACTAATGGATGGATTATTAGGATACAATCAGATCATGATAGCTAAGGATGACCAACATAAAATGGATTTCACTTGTCCATGGGGGACATGTTGATGGAATATGATGTCATTTGGGCTAAAGAACACAAGAGCTACCTATCAAAGAGCTATGACATTGATCTTCCATGATATGATTCACAAGACTATGGAAGATTACGTAGATGACATACTGGCCAATTCAAGAAAGCGTCGAGATCACATATGAGCTTTAGGGTCCATTTTCGATAGGCTAGAAGAGTACAAGGTCAGGCTCAATCCAAAGAATTGTGTCTTCAGGGTACAATCAAAAAATTTACTAGGGTACATTTTCTCCATGAGAGGAATCTAGATAGACCTTTCCAAATTCAAATCAATCCTCGAGATGGAAGCACCAAGAACATTAAAACAATTAAGGGGCTTATAGGGAAGACTCCAATCCATCCGTTGGTCTATAGCACAATTAGCAGATAAGGAAAACCCATATTCTCATCTACTCCACAAGGGGGTAGCATACAAATGGTATGAGAAATGTGATCAAGCATTCAACAAGATCAAAGAGTACTTACTCACACCACCATTTATTATGCCACCAATTCCAGGCAAACCATTGATCTTGTATATATCGGCAACAACAGTAGCCCTTGGCGCTCTCTTAGAACAACATGATGAAAATAGGAAAGAGAGAGCTATCTACTACATTAGTAGAACCATGGTGGGACACGAGCTGAATTACACATCCATTGAGAAGGCTTTCTTAGCATTCGTGTTCACAACACAAAAATTTAGACACTATATGTTGGCACACCAGATAAAACTCATTACCAAGATAGACCCTCTCAAGTATCTACTTTCTAAGGCAACGCTCACAGGGCGAACAACTAAATGGGTCATGATCTTGACAAAGCATGACATTGAGTATATGGAACAGAAGGCCATTAAAGGACAACTGATTGTAGATTAGCTAGCAGAAGCACCAATATACTCAGACAACCCACTTGTACCAGAATTCCTTGATGATACCATCTTTAATGTAAGCATAGAAGATCACTAGAAAATGTACTTTGATGGATCCTACACACAACATGGGTTAGGAGCCAGAGTATTTTTCATCACACCACAAGGATATTGCACACCAAAATCATACAATCTTTCCTTTTCTTGCACAAACAATATTGCAGAGTATGAGGCTCTTGTCATAGGGCTAATAATTGCGGCACAACGTCAGATCATGGCACTCAAAGTCTATGGGGATTCATAGCTTATCATAAACCAAGTCAATAACGAATACCAAACAAAGGATAATAAGTTGACTCCATACAAAAAACTGGTGGAAAGCCTCAAAGATTCCTTCATTGATATCACCTTCGAGCAGATACCAAGGGAAAATAACATAGCAATGGATGCTATGGCAATAATTGGAATTCTACTAGATGTCCCACGTAATGTCCCAAAGTAAGAAATCCTTGTAGAGAAGCTTCTCATACCAGCTTTTGAGGTACCAGAGTTTGAATTTGTGTGTCAAATCATTGGTCCTTGTAACCCATGGTATCATGACATATACACTAATCTAAGAATAGGAGTCCTCCCTGTGGATATCACTCCCAACCTTAAGAAAACCTTTGTCAAGAAGTCAACTCATTTTGTTATCCTAGGCGATACCCTATACTGTAGGAGTATTGAAGGAACCTTATTACAATGTTTAAACGCTAAAGAAGCTTTGACTACTTTAACAGAGGTACATAATGGCATTTGTGGTTCATATTCGAGTGGTATGACTCTAGCCAAGAAGCTGCTGAGAATGGGGTACTATTGGCCAACAATGGAGAAGGAAGCCCATGAATATGTCAATAAATGCTTGCAATGTCAACAACATGGGGATCTCATCCATGCACTAGTGTTGGGTCTCAAAAATGCTGGTTCAAATGAACCACGAGAGGTTTCCAAGCTCCCACAACGTTATTGGCCAACTAACAAGGCCAACCAGTACAGTTGAACCTTCTACTCCTAAGGCTCTGCTAAACCTAGGTGGGTGTACAAATATGAATGCTACAAATTTTGAAATATGCTTCCTACTTGACTAAACTATCCACAAATGGAAATTTGATAGTGGAGAGGTATGATCTAAATTTGATATAAATTGTATATGCAATATCAAGGTAAAAATTAATGTGTTTAGTTAAGAGATGTAAATAAAATAGATAAAACTAAATGGTGAAATGGGGAAGACCAATGCCTTGTTGGGTAAATGGAGTCAATGGAGTGTTATGATGGACAACTAATATTGGCTACAATTCTGGTTGTTTGGCACTTTGAGAATGAGATTCTATGACTGGAATACAAATTCATTAAATTTATGACTTGCATAAATGTGCAAATAGGTAACTGACAAACTCTTCAAATGAATCCCAATGATATGTTTCCAGGCTACTGTGATTACTTGAAAGAATTTAATCCTTCCTTGAAGGAGCCAATCAAATAAACCACACAAGAACAACAAATGTGTTTTGACAAATTAAATATATTCTTGATATCTTAATTTGAACAACAGGAAAAGACCATTATGGAGACAATATGATAGCTATATCAACCACAAAGCTCTTCTTATTAATCCCAATGTTACTTCTAGGTTACTTTAATCAATTTAAAGGAGTTTAATTCTTTAAAAGAAACCAATTAACTGATCACACAAGAGCAGCAAATGTGTCCAGATGAAATTGAGGTATCAACATGGATATGAAAATTCAAATAACAAAGAAATAATACTATGGAGACAGCCCAGAAGTTGCTTAATTTCAACAAACAACAGACACCAATATTGAGTCACAAAAATTAATATCTTCCATTGATTTCTCCAAAAAAATTATGCATGCTTCATGGTCTCCACTATAAAATTTATATGATAAACATTTTGAAAATAATTTCAATATATTTCCTACCCTACTCCTAAATCTACTACTACCCCCTTTTTATGATTTAACTTCATCTTACATATATACATCATAAGTTTTAGGGTTATGACCCTTTGTCTATTCTCTGCATCTCTTTGATATTCTTCTTCTTCGAAAAAATATTTAATTAATTGAGATGTCCTTTAGGTAAAATAATTACCCACTTCATAATCTTTGCAGTTTCTTTTAATTTCCTCTGTGAAAATTAATCTTGATTATTCAATAAGCTGCTCATGTCGGTAATTCACCCATTTGAAAAAATACTCTTTGGGTAATCACAATTACCTGCTCCTCAATTCCTTCGATGAAAAATATTCCACCCCTCCATATAAATATTTTATAAATCTTACCTTTCGTACATTTGTGGGTACAATAATAATTCACCTTATAACTCCCTTTGTTAAAATATTTTATGTTTGGGTGAAAATATTTCACTTCATGAAGAAAATGTCTTATGTTCCACCTTTATTTGATAATTTTCACCCTTATGTCTTTTATAATTTTCTCATTTCAAATTTTTCCCGTTAAATGTTCATTTTTAATAAACCATTATTTATAATTCCATTTTTGATTAAATTCCTTTGGAAAATCAAAATGCTTTAATCTTCATCGTCCGTGAAATTCAATTTAGACAGTATTCCTCCTTCGCTAGGCTCCACCGATGACTATGAATTCTCTGGATGAATTTTTTACATGGCTGTCGGCAGGGCTTTATTCCATCGGGGGGCTTCAAAATGGTTATACTGATAACAACTGTCTTACCGATTCAATGTGACATGCACCATCAAAATGATTTTCAATTTTCCCATTGACTTTGATTCTCCTGCCGATGACATCTCACTCTGTTCATCCGCTTCTAGCTTATCATTATGACTCCCAGTGTTGTTGAGAAACTTTTGCACCTTAGCCTGATGATGCGACTTGTACTAATGAAAAATTTCAACTATCCTCTTGACCCTTTTCGGGGTATCGAAGAGACTTAACTCCATCTCTCACCGAAGACCACTTCTTTCCTCAACGCTCAACAAACATTCGCTATGATCTCCCGTAGCTTCCCCAATGCCTCAAGTCTTCCCAAAATGTCCGTTCATATTGGCTATCGGTAGGACATGCACAGTCGGTGTGACTTAAATCTACCTCCCCCCAAGAAACCATCTCTCATCGATAGTCATTCTTTAGTCTTTATCGTGTCATTGTAGCTCCCACCGAAACAACCCATCTCTATGGCATTTGCAAGTCGGGCAGACAATCCTTGTTTGATTCTGAAGGTGTGTATCATGCCAAGACATTTCCTTCTACCAACTCAAGTCGCCGAGACATGATAGCTTTCCTACCGGTGGAAACACACTCACCATGACTTTGTGAGTCGAGCAGACAATTGTCATACTGTCCCCGTTGAAGCTCATCTCGCCGAAAGCTTTCTTTCACCGGCGAGACCACAAATTATGTCTCACCAATCACATCCTTTCCTCCTGCATCGGTAAAACCAGTGAATATCTAGGGTTGTCTTGGAGACCTTACCCTGATGATGCCTTCTCATTATCTAACCGCAACATGGGCTCCCTATTTTCATCTGTAATTTCTCTTGTATCCATGCATTTCACATAAAATGGGCCTCTTGTCATTGGAGATGTATATGTTGAGATCTTAATTGAATGTCCCTCAATTTCATTGTTTCCAGACTATGTCAATTTGATATACTCTCTTGTGACCTGCCATGCCTTCAAGAAATTCTTTGTAGGGTGTTCCAGCTGATCTGCTAATCATTGTGATATGGCTTTTCTTGCATTATGTATTGTTGCTTAGTCATGAAATTTAAAGCAATGTTTATTTTTCCCCTGGTGTGACACTTTCATTTTGGAAAGTATATTCAAATCAACTTCTATCTACACATATAATAATTTATTTTATAAAGATATGTAACCCCCTTTCTCTTTCAGATTCTTGAATTATTTCTACTCTTTTCATGGGGTCGTGGGACATGCATACTCATCTTATCTTTATCAAAATTATCACTGAAAGGTTTTAATAACATATCTTTCTTCTATGATTTATAATGGACTTTTCCTCCATGTCTACTGTCATGAATATATTAGCAAATGGAACTCAAAGAGTTGACATTGGCAAATGACATTAGTTCCAGTTGTTGATGTTGTCCAATCCAAAAAATTTCTCAAAAGTCTCTTTCCACAATCCCTTTTGGCAATTTGTGTTGTGATCATCCTGAAAACATATTCCTTGTGTGGCCTTTATATCTCTAGAATGCATCTTAGATTGAAGTAATCGATCATCAACATTTGATTTTGACATTTGGTACTGTGATAAAAATAAACTAAGTTGCCTCCAAAATGATTCTTGAAAACTAATCAAATGATCTCAAAAAGCCATAAAAATGCACCCGTACGTTGACCTATGATAGGAGAGAATGGTTGTAGAACAATTTGGCATGTGCTCATCATATTTGAAAATTTTCAATAGTCAAAGTAGCCTACTTGGCATTTTCTGAAATATGCCACTGTCAAAAAATCACTTGAAACTCATCAAATTGCCTTTTTTTTTTTTTTTGGAAACATATCAGATCTGATTCTTAGAAGCTTCCACCCTGGGGTTTGGTTCATTTATCTCACATGAACATATAGCCAAATGGGTTTTTCTTCAATCTTTTTTCTTTTCATGATATTAGACACGAAAGTTGACCCTTTTGCAGCATTCTGGAAGTGCAGTTTTCAAACAAAGTGAAACCCATCTGGTTTTGATTTTGGAAAAATATCAAACGATGTCCTAAAGCTCTAAAAATTGACATGGATACACATCGATATGGGGAGAATTTAAAACATCAATCCTTTTTTCATGAAACCCTTTCAATTGCTTAACATTTATCCCCAAAGTTGATTATTTTAACAAAATCTTCACTGTTTTGACAACATATTTTCTCAAAAACCTTTCAACATGTCGCTTTGAAACTTTTTCAAATTTGATTGTATGGAGCTGAAAACTGATGTGCACACTCACATATGTTGGATGAACACACCTGCAAGATTGCATTGCATGAAAATGACCAAATTCAAAATTATGATTTTTCACAATGTGCTCTTTGGGCTACTTTTTCAACTGAGTTTATGAGTGTTGTATTAGAATTTTGTTATGGCACCATCAAATTTTGGAAAAATTTGAAGGTTCCAATAGTGGCTCTGTCTGGGGATGTATGACCCTTGTTGGCATAGCAAGAATCTAGGCCTCTGGGAGAGTAGACCAAGAGTTTTATTTACTAAGCAGCAAATTGAAATTCTTTTCTGTCATGAAATGATATGGTTTCTTGAAAAAACCTCACCCAATTGATGGCACAAGGCCACTAAAAAAGAAATGATAGTATCTTCCCCTATCGTACACCTTGTTTTGTTGTGATCTTATCGAATTCCTCCTAAGAATATTTATGTAATCTGCCATCCTACTGTTATTGAATATTTTTAGAAAGTCATTATGTTTAGCTTGACTTATTTTCATTTCACCCTTATGCAATTCATCATATGATAAACCTTTATTACCTTCATGATACAAAGTGTATATACATCCAATGGAACATTCATAAGCTTGCTCATTATCATATGTTACTGAATGATCCTGCAGTTGTACTGGGACCTGAAAATCTGAATGCTTTCCATGGAAATCAAAAATTTATCTCATCTTCTAAAACAATCAAATAAGAGCTCCTTTCCATTTCTTCCATATCACTAGTTGGTATTGACACATACTTTTGATCCACACAGTCTTCTTTATACATACTCGAATCAATCAATGTTGAATACTCATCATCAATGATGTGCAAATCAATATCTTTCTTTTGCAGACAAAAATTATTCAAGTCACATACCTCTTCTTGGACATAAATGGATTCTTGATCAGCTTCAAAGATCTCCTCCTCACTGTGAGAGATGGAAATGGAACCATTTGAATTATTACACACATTACCTTCACTGTCAAAGTAGATTTAGGCTGGAACTAAAACTTTGGAATCATCTTTATGTGCATACTTCTGGTATTCAAGAGTTAACAAATCTGAAACTTGCTCACTGCTAAGTGAACAGGTCTCTGCTTCCATATCTTCTACCATGTCTCCAACCTCTTGATCTTCATAAGAATTGAAAATATCTCCCTGTTGTGAATCAAGATTCATGTGGTTGTCCTCAAACTTGTCTTCATTATGGCATGATACACAATTCACTTTTGTTTCAACTTCCAATTCATCAACACGGCAATTTCCAACATCACCATAGTTGTTCTCTTCACATGCTGATGTACTCTCGTCTTCATTTGAGAATGTTTTATCCTCATCATGGAGTGATTTCAAAAACACAAAGAAATCATTTAGAGGAACACCTTGGCAGGGTGTCAATTCTCATCCTTCTATTATTTGATCACACAATGGTTTTAAAAAAAATTCAAAACCACTTTCAAGTGTGCAATCTTTTTGTTCATCAATCATGTCTTCATGTTTATCTGCCATAGATCGATATGTCATGTGTTCTTCGTCAAGTGGATTTGATTCTTTATTGACCTCTTCTATATTTTCATCATCTTGGCCCTCATAAAAGCTTTCTCCCATGAATTCTTCCTCATCATCAATTGTGCCATCATGCTGTTGGTCTAAGAATGAGGGTACAATTTGTTCACCTTTGCTTGCTTTATCACCAATATATTCCTTATGAAGTGTATCTTCAAGAACATCTTCATCATTGTATTCCTCATCCAAGATGTATGATTGATCTTCCATATCATTTCCATCTTCCAAATCTGAACAATTTTCATTGGAAATCTCAATTTCACATGTTTCCTTTGTTTGTTGCATTATTTGAGCATCCATGATATCACTACTAGATTTATTATTTCTAGTATCCACGTGTTTTGTCCCAAGCTTGGAATCAATTAATTTATTTACTACATCAAAGGCATGTTGTTTTGATGACTGTGACCAATAAACTGATTCAGGCTCCCATGCTCTTGCAAACTGTGTAACAAATGTGGGTCTTGTAGGCCTATGATGAGGAGGTAATTGCATACAAATGTCCACCATTCTATTGTATAGAGAGTTTTCATCCTCTCCTTCATATTTCCTTATGTCAAAAAATGTATCTAAGGGGGAAATTCCACATTCTGATTCTATAATGAAGTCTTGGCTTTGAGTATGTATATCATCATCTTCTTCTTTATCATGTAAATAATCCTCATCTTTGTCCTCATACTAGCTCAATAATATTTCTTTCAAATCCTCCCATGAAGATATACTTTGCACAGGAAAAATTTTAAACCATTCCCTTGCACTATCCCTCATAGATCTTGAAAAAAAATTCATAATGACATCCTTTGGATAAACTTGAAAGGCGACAATGACATTCCAGAATCGTTCCATATGCTCATAAGCTGATTCATGCCATTCTCCATGAAATTTAGGGATATGCATTAGTAGTTTTGTCTCATCACATGGGTAAGGATTTGGGTAGCCTTGAACATTACTAAAGTTGAATGGTTTATTGATAATTGAGACAAAATTTGGAGGGCCATATGGGTTTTGATAGATCATTGATTTTTTTTAGGAAATGGAAGATGAATATTCATTTGAGGTAATGGTTGTGGTGCATAAGTGTTCTGTTGTGAATAGCACACATTACCTTCATTGTCGAATTTGACTCCCAATTGCAACATTCATTATTTCAATTGTAGTGTTTTTTGTTTCTAGGATAACTATTGTTGTTCCAATTCTTCAAACTCTTTCATATACTGGTGTCTTCTTTATGTTCCTGACATCTTGACAAAATGTTACTGCTCCACAACATCTATGCATTATATATCACATTAAAACAGAGTCACCACCTACTTTTCCAAAAGTAGGAAAATTAAATAGATTGCTTTGGTTTGCCCCCAGCGGAATATCCAAACAAAATGTAAAATCTTGTTGACTCTATAAATGGAAAGGCTGAAAATATTCCTAAGTAATCCCCAATAGAGTCGCCAATTTGTTGGGTCTCAAAAACGCTGGTTCGAATGAACCATGAGAGGTTGCCAAGCTCCCAGAAATTTATTGGCCAACTAACAAGGCCAACCAGTACATTTGAACCTTCTACTCTTAAGGCTTTGCTAAACCTAGGCGGTTGTACCTATATGAATGCTGCATATTTTGAAATATGCTTCCTCCTTGACTAAACTATCCACAAATGGCAATTTGATGGTGGAGAGGTATGATCTAAATTTGGTATAAATTGTATATGCAATATCAAGGTAGAAATTAATGTGTTTCGTTAAGAGATGTAAATAAAATGGATAAAACTAAATGGTGAAATGGGGAAGACTAGTGCCTTGTTGGGTAAATGGAGTCAATGGAGAGTTATGATGGACAACTAATATTGGCTACAATTCTGGTTGTTTGGCACTTTAAGAATGAGATTCTATGACTAGCATAAAAATTCATTAAATTTATGACTTGCATAAATGTGCAAATAGGTAACTGGAAAAATCTTCTTATGAATCCCAATGATATCTTTCCAGGTTACTATGATTACTTGAAATAATTTAATCTTTCCTTGAAGGAGCCAGTCAAATAAACCACGCAAGAACAAAAAATGTGTTTTGATAAATTAAATATATTATTGATACCTTAATTTGAACAACAGGAAAAGACCATTATGGAGATAGTATGACAGCTATATCAACCACAAAGCTCCTCTTATTAGTCCCAATGTTACTTCTCGGTTACTTTAATCAATTTAAAGGAGTTTAATTCTTTAAAAGAAACCAATTAAATGATCACACAAGAGCAACAAATGTGTCTAGATGAAACTAAGGTATCAACTTGGATATGAAGATTCAAATAACAGAGAAATAACACTATGGAGATAGCCCAATAGTTGCTTAATTTCAACAAACAACAGACACCAATATTAAGTCACAAAAATTAATATCTTCCATTGATTTCTCCAAAAAAATTATGCATGCTTCATGGTCTCCACTATAAAATTTATATGATAAACATTTTGGAAATAATTTCAATATATTTCCTACCCTACTCCTAAATCTACTACTACCCCCTTTTTATGATTTAACTTCATCTTACATATATACATCATAATTTTTAGGGTTATGACCCTTTGTCTGTTCGCTGCATCTCTTCGATATTCTTCTTCGAAAATTTTTATTTAATTAACTGAGATGTCCTTTAGGTAAAATAATTACCCACTTCGTAATTTTTGCAGTTTCTTTTAATTTCCTCCGTGAAAATTAATCTTGATTATTCAGTAAGCTTCTCATGCCAACAATTTACCCATTTGAAAAAATACTCTTTGGGTAATCACAATTACCTGCTCCTTAATTCCTTTGGTGAAAAATATTCCACCCCTCCATATAAATATTTTATAAATCTTACCTTTCGTACATTTGTGGGTACAATAATAATTCACCTTATAACTCCCTTTATTAAAATATTTTATGTTTGGGTCAAAATATTTCACTTCATGAAGAAAATATCTTATGTTTCCACCTTTATTTGATAATTTTCACCCTTATGTCTTTTAGAATTTTCTCGTTTCAAATTTTTCCCGTTAAATGTTCATTTTTAATAAACCATTATTTATAATTCCATTTTTGATTAAATGCCTTTGGAAAATAAAAATGCTTTAATCTTCATCGTCCGTGAAATTCAATTCAGATAGTATTCCTCCTTTGCTGGGCTCCACCGATGACTATGAATTCTCTGGATGAATTTGTTACATGGCTGTTGGCAGGGCTTTATTCCATCGGGGGGCTTCAAAATGGTTATACTGATAACAACTATCTTACCAATTCAGCGTGACATGCACCATTGAAATGATTTTCAATTTTCCCATTGACTTTAATTCTCCTGCTGACGACATCTCGCTCTGTTCATCCGCTTCTAGCTTATCGTTATGACTCCTAGTGTCGTTGAGACACTCTTTCACCTTAGCCCGACGATGCAACTTGTATCGATGAAAAGTTTCAACTGTCCTCTTGACCCTTTTCGGGGTATCGAGGAGACTTAACTCCATCTCTCATCAAAGACCACTTCTTTCCTCAACGCTCAACAAACATTCGCTATGATCTCTCGCAGCTTCCCCAATGCCTCCAGTCTTCCCAAAATATCTGTTCATTTTGGCTATCGGTAGGACATGCATAGTCGGTGTGACTAAAATCTTCCTTCCCCCAAGCAACCTTCTCTTGTCGACTGTCATTCTTTAGTCTTTATTGTGTCATTGTAGCTCCCACCGAAACAACCCATCGCTATGACATTTGCAAGTCGGGCAGACAATCCTTGTTTGATTTTGAAGGTGTGTATCATGCTGAGACGTTTCCTTCTACCAACTCATGTCACTGAGACATTATAGCTTTCCTATCGATGGAAACACACTCACCGTGACTTTGTGAGTTGAACAGACAATCGTCATACTATCCCCGTTAAAGCTCCTCTCGCCAAAAGCTTTCTTTCATTGGCGAGACCACAAATTATGTCTCGATGATCACATCCTTTCCTCCTGCATCGGCCAAACTGGTGAATATCTAGGGTTGTCTGTGAGACCTTACCCTAATAATGCCTTCTCATTATCTAACCGCAACATGGGCTCCCTATTTTCATCTGTAATTTCTCTTGTATCCACGCATTTCACATAAAATGGGCCTCTTGTCATTGGAGATGCATATGCTAAGAGCTTAATTGAATGTCCCTCCATTTCATTATGTCTAGACTATGTCAATTTTATTTCCTCTCTCGTGACCTGCCAAGCCTTCAATAACTTCTCTATAGTGTGTTCCAGTTGATCCGCTAATCATTGTGATATGGCTTTTCTTGCATTATGTATTGTTGCTTAGTCATGAAATTTAAAGCAATGTTTATTTTTCCCCTGGTGTGACACTTTCATTTTGGAAAGTATATTCAAAATCAACTTCTATCTGCACATATAATAATTTATTTTATAAAGATATGTAACCCCCTTTCTCTTTCAGATTCTTGAATTATTTCTACTCTTTTAATGGGGTCGTGGCACATGCATACTCATCTTATCTTTATCAAAATTATCACTAAAAAGTTTTAATTAATAACATATCTTTATTCTATGATTTATAATGGACTTTTCCTCCATGTCTACTGTCATGAATATATTAGCAAATGGAACTCAAAGAGTTGACATTGGCAAATGCCATTAGTTCTAGTTGTTGATATTGTCCAATCCAAAATTCTTCTCAAAAGTCTCTTCTCCACAATCCCTTTTGGCAATTTGTGTTGTGATCATCCTGAAAAAATATTCCTTGTGTGGCCTTTATATCTCTAGAATGCATCTTAGATTGAAGTAACCGATCATCAACGTTTGATTTTGACATTTGGTATTGTGATAAAAATAAACTAAGTTGCCTCCAAAATTATTCTTGAAAACTAATCAAATGATCTCAAAAAGCCATAAAAATGCACCCGTACGTTGACCTATGATAGGAGAGCATGGTTGTAGAAAAAATTGGCATGATCTCATCATATTTGAGAACTATCAACAATCAAAGTAGCTTACTTGGCATTTTCTGAAATCTGCCACTGTCAAAAAATCACTTGAAACTCATCAAATTGCCTTTTTTTTTTTGGAAACATATCAGATATGATTCTTAGAAGCTGCCACCCTGGGGTTTGGTTCATTTATCTCACATGAACATATAGGAAAAAAAAAATTTCTTCAATATTTTTTCTTTGCATGATATTAAACACGAAAGTTAACCCTTTTGCAGCATTCTGGAAGTGCAGTTTTCAAACAGAGTGAAACCCATCTGGTTTTGATTTTGGAAAAATATCAAACGATGTCCTAAATCTCTGAAAATTGATATGGATACACATTGAGATGGGGAGAATTTGGAACATCAATCATTTTTTCATGAAACCCTTTCAATTGCTTAACATTTATCCCCAAAGTTGATCATTTTAACAGAATCTTCACTGTTCTGACAGCAGATTTTCTCAAAAACCTTTCAACATGTCGCTTTGAAACTTTGTCAAATTTGATTGTATGGAGCTGAAAACTGATGTGCACACTCACATATGTTATATGAACACACCTGGAAGATGGCATTGCATGAAAATGACCAAATTCAAAATTATGATTTTTCACAATGTGCTCTTTGGGCTACTTTTTCAACTGAGTTTCTGAGTGTTGTATTAGAATTTTACTATGGCACCATCAAAATTTGGAAAAATTTGAAGGCTCCAACACACTAGCTCAAGAGCTCCACCCGATTGTTACACCTTGGCCCTTCTCATAGTGGGGACTTGATCTCATTGGAGAAATCACCCCCACCTCATCTAATGGACACAAGTTCATTATCACCGCCACAAAGTACTTCACAAAGTGGGTAGAGGCCATCCCAATGACCTATATTACAGGAAATCATATTTCAAGTTCATTTTGAATTACCTCATATGCCACTACGGTGTCCCACAAGCCATTATCTCAGATAATGGGACACCTTTCAAAAACCAGGATGTTTGAGAGCTATGCCAAAAATTTAACATCCAATACCAATTTTCTACTCCATACTACCCCTAGGGTAATGACCAAGCTGAGGCTACAAATAAAACCATCCTCAGAATCCTCAAAAAGACAGTCAATGAAGCTAGTCGTGACTGGCACTTGTAGCTGAATCTCGCCTTATGGGCCTACTGAACAAGAATTCACACACCAATAGGTGCAACCCCTTTCTCCCTGGACTACAGATCATAAGCCATTCTCCCCATTGAGATCGAGATCCCATCCCTAAGAATATCATTGCAGAATCTCATAAAAAATAAAAAATATCGGGTGTCACGACTGAATGAGCTGGAACTATTGGATGAGTGGTGCATGGATGCCTTAAACCATTTAAAATTCTACCAAATCGTCTCAAGCGAAGCTACAACAAGAAGATCTAGAACTGATCATTTCAAGTTTGTGAGCTTGTGATGAAAGAAAATTAGAAAAATTTGTCGAATCCAGATAGCAAAGGCAAGTTTGAACCCAATTGGTTGGGACCTTTTATCGTCACTGCAAGTTACAAGTCAAGGTCATATCAGTTATCAACGCCAGAAGGGGAGCCTCTACAGGAGTTTATGAATAACTCCCATCTCAAAAAAAATTATGCCTAACTTTTAGGGTAAAACCAAAAATACAAAAAATCCAAAAAAATAAAAATCCAAAAACATCAGAAAAAGGATTGAAAATAGTAAAGATAAAAAATTGTCCTCTAGTGAAAACCACTTCGGTGGCACTTTGGGCAAGTACCTTGGTGAAAACTTGGCAAATAGGCACCTTGTGTAAATAAAGCACTCTCCATCCACCATGATCTCTATGAATTGTTCTACATCACCATCGCCTTTCATCATTCATCCATTACACTTCCACATCCCCATCCATCACTCAGCCACGTCTACATCATAGCTTGATCTTGTGTTTGTACCATGTTCCACCCTAGTACTACTTGACACATTCCTAAGGTCAGTCTTTCCTACCTATATCAAAGTAGTTTATCGCACCGTGTTGGGGGAATGTTCATATACCTACATCAAATCAGATTCATGTATATCCTTGAAGTCTTCCTAAAATCAAAAAATCCAAAAACATTCAGAAATCCTTCAAAAATCCAAAACATTTGTAAAATCAGAAAATCCAAAACATCCAAATCATATCAAAAATCCAAAAAAATATCTAAAATACAAAGAATTCAAAAAAATAGAGTCATCATGTTGAACTACATTGTCTTTGAGCTCGAACGTAGGAGAGGTTGATCTTTGATCATCCCCCGAGACACCCTAGGTTAGTCCTTTAGGAGTCTGCCATAATAAGTTGGCAATTCCTCATTTGTTTATATCTTCATCTTGTAAATTGGTCAATTCATCAGATGATCTACATGGTCTCTGAGTATATAACATAGGCAAGGCTAATCTTTGATCAACCCTCGAAACCCCTAAGATAGGTCTTTAGGTTAGGTTCTTGGTCAAAATCTCATAAAACATCGAAAAAATAAAAAAAAAATTAAAAATCAAAATATTTGTAAAACATCTCGAAAATCCCCAAAACAACCTCAAAACATTGCAAAAATCCAAAAACATTCAAAAGCCCCAAAATCATCCATCCCATTTCACTTTCACCTGTAATAAGCATCCACTCATAATAACTCGATCGTCACCCTCAACCTTTGGTAAAACAGTCGAAAACAAGTCTAGTAGGTTAAAAGTGTGTTCTCAATTGTCAAGGGTCTCAAGTCTAGGTCAGTTGGTAAACAAGTTGGTCAAGTCTGAATATCAATAGCTTATTTTCTAGTCAATCTCACCATCATCTGATAACATCATGTCCTTGGATGCATCCTTCCTACAATGGACATAAACATCAAGCATCATTGTAGTTTAGTCTTAGCTAGCGGTATGAAGAACATTAGCTTATTTGTTTAATTGATTTGGTCTTTTGATTTATCTTATTGCACCCATTCTAATGACCTCTCGATGATGTCTAAACAAAAATAAAAGATTTAGAGAGAAAGGAATGGGGCAACGATCATTATCTTTTTATTTGCTATGCTTGTTGGATGTTCTTGTAATATAACCTTGGTCGTGCATACTTTGTTTGGTTTGTAGGGAAGGTGTTTTAGGTGTCTTGCTGACCACATAGGAAGGCTTTCCTTTCTATGTTTTGGTCTGAGATATATAAAATATTTGAACTGCATTTTTAATAAGGTTTCATACGTCAGGTGTGAACATGAGTACTCCTATTTGATTGTCAAGTCAAATTCCATCACACTAGGTGCAACTCCATCCTGGTTCTTTATACCTTGATGCATCATACCTAGGTGTGTTATCAAACATAAGGTAAGTAATCCCTTTTAAAATCCCAATTCCTAATAAGCAAAACATCATCATCATATCTTATTTTTTAGAGCATGAACTTGTTGGATCCTCTTCTCATCATCTTATTTCTTCTTTATTTTTTCCATGCTAACATGGTACCATGAAAGTTAACCAAAATAACATTACTAATGCATTTATCCTGCACTCACTGATCGTTACCATACATATCATTGCATGACCATTTCACATCATTTGTGCATTGTTACATGGCACACCATAATCATTGCACAACATTAATCATTACGCATCAATAAGTATTGCATATCACATAATCAAAATATCATCACATATCATAGTCATTTACATTTCACATCATCGCATATCATTGCATAAATCATATCATAACCATGACATCCACATCATTAATCATAATCACATAACATAAAGCATATCATGGTTATTTCATATCACATCATCATTGCATTATAAGAACATGAATCATCATATAAGCATAACATATTAATACATCCATATCACCACATTTCATAATCATTACCACATGTTCCATAATAATTTTAGGTTATGAAGAATAATAGAGATTTTTTATTCTGGATAATCTTAGGAATCATTGCGTTCATATTATTATCACTTATCACAAATTATTGCATCCATGTCATAAATCATTTTCACATCATTTCATATCATAATCATTGTATCCGCATCATTAAACATAATCATTGCATAAATCATAATCGTCACATATCATAAGTCATTTCATTTACATCATTACAAACCATTCCATCATTTCATATCACATAAGAAATTGTTTATAGATCATAAATCATTTACATGATCATTTTCGTATCATTAATATCATAATCATGTTTTTCACATAAATCATACCATAATCATTTCACATTATCATTTGCATATCATAATCACATCATCACATTTACAACACTGCATTCATTATGATCACATAACATAAACCATTCCCATATCATAATCATATCATAAATAATTGCAAATCACCTAGGTCATTGCATGCATAATATTACATTTCATAATCATTGCATGTCATAAACACATAATTTCGCGCTTCGACCATCATATAGATTTTTTATTCTAAGCATCTCATAAATCATATATCTCATCATCATATCATCCATATATGCATAGAAAGATACAAAAACAAATTCATCCATAATCATTTGTATAACATAAACATCTGCATAGCATAATCATACATCACATCACATAAATATTGCATCACATACATCCATCCATAATGCATAAATAAAATAGGAAACATCTCATAATAAATCAATCACATCATGTATATATCAAAATATGACTTTCATGGTACAAATCAGATCATGTGTATGTGTATCAATCAGAATATACAATGCCCAATGGGCTATAAAAAATGGAGACTATGGATCTCAAAAAGAATAAGTGTCAATCAAAAAGTATTGTCGTAGCTAGCCCTACTAGCTGCTCCCCTCACCTGCATGTCTCTCAACCTGGTCCTTTGCTTGTCTCATCCCAGTCTACTGGGAGTACTTTGGAACCCGGGTTGTTGCTTGTACAACATGTCAATAGTGTAGCCTATAATACTCGACCTCTCGTATGGCCTCACGGTACATCCATGCTGAGACTATCCTACCCTAGGATGAAATGACCATACTCTCTAGTTGTTGCCTACGACCCACCTCCTGAGCCAACTGAATCTCTAAGGCCTACCTTTGCTACCTCTCCCAATCCCACTCTACCTTGGCTTGGTCTCTCTCAGCTGTCAAGGCCTATACCTATGCCTGGAGCACCTGAACCTACCCCTGTAACTACTATATCCGGGCATCCCGTGGGTCTGTTTGTGGTGGATGTAGTGGCTATTATGGCTATTGCGGTTGGTGATCCCTCTGCTACTGGTCTCGGGGAAGTGTCTCTTGACCCCTCTACTCTGGGTGATGTAGAGGTGGTTCTCCTCCTCCTCTGCCTCCCCCTCTAGGTACCCCTAGATCCTTTCCCCCTCACCCCCGACCTATTATCCTGCCACGAGGTCTCCATCACAGGGGTGCTACCCTTGGAACTCTCATTTTGAGAGGGGCCCTGAACCAATCATTGTAGTAATGTGTAGTGCACGAATCCACCAGTCCTTGTGCATAATCCCATGGTCAGGCCACCAGTTGTTTGAAACTATCCACAGCCTCGGTTGTGGGGATCGTCTGACCCCATGTAGTCTCTTGGGTGGATTGAGCAAAAATGGTCGTATACTGATCATCGGGATGATCCTGAATGTCCCCAAACTATTTGGCTACCCTATCAAGCAGGTAGTGCTCAATCATAGTGTGCTCTCGATCCTACATAAACCTATCCTTCTGAACAAAGAATAACTATTGAGGATCATCATACCAGGTCGGCATCGACAGCTAGGGCCTCCAAGTGAAAACTCTCGTCTCATCTAGAGCTCTCCTCCAATGAGGGAGACCGAACCACCCTATGTGCCTCAAAGTGATACCATCTCGGTACCTCTAGACTGTTGGATCATCGGGCTCCACATCAACAACTGTAACAATGGGATGAAGCATGATAATATGCTCCCAAGCCTAGATGTGTAGAAGTGTGACCTCGGCCCCAATGGCTCGATTGTCATAGTATGCAAACTCATGTAAATCATGGTAAAGTGAGGCCAACATCACTCATCCCCACACAAACAAAGTCCTCCTAAATAGAATCTTCTCCCAAGCCAGACCCATCCTAGACTAAAATATCGGCCTCACTGATCTAGGTCTACTAAACCTGATATAATGGTAGCCACAATCAACCGGAAAGTGGGCACCCGACCCCTGTAGCACTCAAGTTCGACCTACCCCTCAATGAAAACAATCTCATCGGTCTGGATAATCTCAAAACACACATCTATGTCGGCATCTGGATCATAAATAACTTGGTCACCATGGATCAGCAACCAGAAGATCTGCCATATATCCTCTAGTGTGATAGTGGCCTCGCCAATGGGAAGATGGAAAGATGATGTCTCACTATGCCACCTCTCGGCCAGTGCAGTCATCATCGCCAGGTGGTTCCTCATGGTTGGTGCATATGCAATGTACCATAAGTTGATCATTCCAAGGTGCTCCTAAAGCAACTCATGTAGTCCAGTCAATCTAGTAAGCATTGAGGGTTGATGCTCACATGAGCAAATGGGCTCTCTATCCTCTTGCACACGAAAAGCCATGACGTCAAGTTTCAAAAAAAGACGAGATCCTATTTGGAGTTTTTTTTACACTGAAACATCATAGCGTTGCTAGTTGCAAACTCCAAACAACAGTTCTGGAACCCCAAAAATGCAAACCAGGCCATGGCATCGCCATTTTCTCACACAACCTTGTTTGATTGGAAAGCCCAAAAGCCTAATTAGACTGCGGCATCACCATTTGTGAGGGTGTCACCATTTGGCTTTTAAAACCCTAATTCCTACCTGCAATGCAGTGTCACAATAAGAAAAGGAAGTGCTATTTGACCTTTAGCATTTCCAAATAAGCACCTTTAGCGTCACTATATAGAGACATTGAAGGTTTTGACCTTTTTGAGCGTAATAAATGCACCTAAAAATCAAAAGTAAAAGTTGGTAAGGATCACATACCACTGGTCCTGAACCTGGAGGCCTTTGGTAGAGTCGAACTTGCTTAGAAATGTGTCGGGGAAGCACTCTTTATGCTATCATTAGAGCTCAAAACACTATAAAAGTCAAGGTGTGAATGCGAAAATGAATGGAAAGTGACCCTTTGAGGGCTATTTAAGCATGAAAATTAAGGATTTTTTGCCCCATTTTGGCCGTCCAACTAGCATTTTGTGCCCTCGATCCCATTTTTGTCCAACCAAAGCTTGTTTCAAGTATTTTTCTCATGTTTTGGCATTTTTTTGGCATCCTAGAACCTTTCTAGACCCTTTGGTCAGTTTGTCATCTTTTTGCAAGATCTCCCCCAAAAATCCAAATTTGTGTCTGATCTCTTGAGGGGCTAGTATACCAGCATAATTCTTCCACTGGGGCAGCAGTGGGGCATCCGAAAAAGTAAAAAAAAATTGAATTTTGATTCCAGCAAAGTTATTCTTTGAACCAACACGGTACACACATTGCTTCAAAGAGGGACAAAATGTAGACACCAAAATTATCGTGATTGATATCACGCATCTGATCCTGATTTACTAACACCGGTTCTTCCTTGATCACTCATTTACTAACCAATTAATTAAATAATCCTTATTTAATTAATTCATCATAATTCATCTTTTAATTAAATAAATCATGTTATTTGATTAAATCATTATTCTCTTTTAATTAAATAAATCATTTTATTTAATTAATCCTAATATTTCCTCTTTGATTAAATAAATCATTTTTATTTAATCCTAATGTTCCTCTTTTTAGTTTATTTAATTAAATCACATTCCCTTTCTTAATCAAATAAGTCCCCCTTATTTGATTAAATCTAACATCACCCCTTTTAATTAAATAAATCAAACTTTATTTAATTAAAATATCCATTATTCCTCTCATTTGATTTAAATAAAACTCAAAATTTAAATCAAGTGTCAAATCAGCTAATTTCCATCTAAGTTAATTAAATCTTAATTAACTCTAACACTAATCCATCAAATCCTCTAGATTTTGCAACTTGACAACTAAATCAATTTAATTGATTTATTAAATCCTCAATTTTCATTCAAAAGGGCATCTTTGTGGAATATTCCTTCATTTTGAAATCTCCCTCCAAAGGGACTTGTCCTCCAACTTGGTATTTATATCTCTTACAAGTCTTTTTTCTTGAGCCAAGTGGCATTAACTCCTTCACATGCTCTTGTGCAAACAAACTTTCAAATTTCAAATATCCACCTAACTATATTTATTTGCACATTCACCAAAATGTGCTCATTCCTCCTCCACTAGCATGTTGACAAGTGGCACCTTGCCATTGGCTCATGTTTAGTCCCATATTCATCCCATTTTCTCATTCCTCTATCACTCTCTCTTATAAATAGAGAGCTTCTCTATTAGTTTAAGGATCCACAATCCATGCAAGCTTACTTTACTCAATTTCATTCACAACTTCATCCATTTTCATCTAAGTTTCATAGTTTTTATCAATCTTATCAAGGTTATTGTCAAATTGCATCAAGGAGCATTCAATCTTCATCAAATTGCATCAAGGAATTGGGAAAGGGACATTTTCCACATCAAAATAGCACCAATTCCCCCATGGGATAGTGGTTTAAATGTTTAAGAGCAAGATTTGATAGCTTTTTATTGATTATCTCTGTTTTACTTCTTGTTCATGATGTTTAAATGGATTTCATGGGGAATGATTATTGTGGACTTGTTTTATGACTAATACTATTTTGTTTGATGATTTTTGAACAAGTCCAGGATAACCATTCACACTTTCACTTCTTCACCAAGCTCTTTGATGATATTTCCAACTTCATCAACCTAGAGTATGTATGCAATGATATCTTCTTCCTCTTTCATTGTTTAGACCTTCAAAAAATCCCTAGTAGGTCTAGAATTTTTCCTCGACTTTATCATTACCTTCATAGATATTGTATATTTTATTCCAAACTTCTTTTGCAGACTTGAAATACATTTTTTCACAAAGTCAGAGTTAGATAGACAACATAAAATATAATTTATTTCCTTTTGCATTCGTTTCACATGCTCTCTTCCCAACATGATCTCTTGGGGGGCTTTATAGAATATCTTAACCATCCATAATATATTTCCAAACATCAAACCCTAATTCCATTAAATAGGATTCCATCCTTACTCGCCAAAATGTATAATTGGATCCATTAAACAATGGCACCTTGTTTGAAGAAATACCTTCTTGAGAAACTGAGTGTGTCATCTTGGATCTACCTCAATATGTTCAATCTTCTCCAAAGAACTTATCTTTGATACCAATTGTTTCTGATATCAATTTTTAGACACATAGATATACTAAGAGGGGGCGAGCAAATCAGTATATCCAAAAATCTAGCTTCAAACCAATCTTTAATTAACAAAATTTATTAATGTTACTTTTACATGAAAACAATTATCCAAATGATAAACATAAGCAAACATCCACACATGAGAACACTAGATATATGTCAAGATGGGAAAACCCATGGTGAGAATAGCTACTTGGATCTACTACCCAAATCTAGCCTCACATAATAATGCATCACTTACAATCATGAAGTAGGCACCAATCTACTGGAGACACCAATCCCAAATTGTGTTTGCAAGCATCAACCTACTAGAGACACAAATCCACAACACAAAGATATAAGCACCAACTTAATAGGAAAGACATTGGAGACCTACCATATTGCAAAGATATGGTTTGTGTACCTTCAATATTGATAACATAACTTATACTTGATTTGATCAACCTTCAGACACTCTCCCACACAACATATATTTTTTTGATAATGACACTCAACGATTGGAATACAACTCAAATTAAATCACTCTGATATTTGCATTAAATCTCTATCTACATAGCATTCCAAAAACCACTACCGCAACTTAGGACACAAAAACTCCTTAACCAAATGTGTCAAAATGTGTGATAGGAAAGGTCCAATAGCCCACATCCTACTCCAAAAGATATAACATGCTACATGGTTCCCAATGTAAAATTATGTAGTCCCAATGGTCATCCACATACTAATTTTGGAGAGCACATGCTACAAGCCTCTGCTACATTGGACCAAAATATTAACCTAATTAATTAACCAGCATAGTGACCCTTTTGTCACTTCAAACTTTTTTCCTAATGAAAATCAATTCCAAAAACTCTAGAATAAGATAAAAAAATGTGTAGACATACCCTTGTTTCAAATTGTAGGACATAGCTCAAATCCATGAAGAAATGTAGATCAAAACATGTTGCTAGAATAATCTCACTGTTTGGATACATGAACTCAAACATTCTAGATAAAACTTCCATTGACATGAATAGATGTAGAATGATGTTATAGGAATTCCTCAACTCATTCCATCACCATATCTAGGCACATATACATCCACAACTCAAAATTCTTTGATATGGCATGACAATATTATGCATCCTATAATCTCCCATATGCCATTGTATCTATGATAGAACTGACTAGCATAATTGACACTCTTTTTCCATCAAGGATAATATTCATTTTACACCAATGACAACATATGTTAAAAATTATACTTATCTTCTAAGTTAGCATAAATTTATTCATATGGAAGGCTACACAAAAAGGATCATGAAATTCAAAATTACCCTTTGGATAATGAAGATAGTAATATGGATACAATAGAAATTGCTTGTGGAGATGGTGCAATAGGAGGTGAAAAAAATTCATATACGAGAAAAAAAATTGAAATCCATTTTGAAAAATTGAACAAGTGAAATACGAGTTTGGATTGATATAATGAGGTTCAAAAGAATGCTCAAATCAATGAAACTTGCACTCTTGATTGTTTTGTTGAAAATTCAAACATTGGATTTCTATGTAATGAAAAATCTTCCTATTTTCCTGTTCATGGCCTTGAATTCTTAATAAGGGAAATAATACATCCAAAGGATATTTTTTATGAAATGAAAATCATGCAATATTATATCATTCACATAAAGAGAAAAAAATATGAAGGTAGAATTTTATCCTACAAAGGAATCGATTCTTGAAGAAATGTGTTTTGATCAAGAAACTAAAAAATGTGAAGATGAGCCAAAAAGAGATCTCTAATCTAATGCACATATAGTAAAAATATAAATATGAATAAATTAACACTAATGTTGATACAAATATTTCTTTCTCCCTCAAGCATTGATCTTCAAGAAATATTCTTTATCATGTAGATTCATTGTATCATGCATGCACCAACAAGGAAAAAGATATTATAGGTTCTCATGATGACACATGTCGAATGTAGGGTCACAAAGAAGGAGTGGAAAATAAAAATCATCTTATGCAAGTTGAGTGTGATGTGAATGCATATGTAGATCCAAATCATTATCTACCATACTAGGATGAAATTGTGTCAGTGAAAGAAAAAGTATTATAGGTATCAAAGGATCAAGAAATCAATGATGATCAATCCAGAGAAATCCAAAAAAAGGGCTCACTTCATGGTATTCATACTTGTTTCTCTAAGATATTAGATAAAAATTCTTCATGTTTTTACAATTTCTATTATATTGATCCATTGATTAAAAGGGAAGATTTAAGCCATTCAATTATGGATCTAAATTGTTAAAAGTGTGTTAACAAGCTTGAAGTTATAATACTTTATCTTATTCAAGAAGAAGTGATTTCTAACATGCAAGAGGAGGTTAAATTGATTCCATATTCAAATGTTTTCAATGAACAAGGGTTTTTCAAGGATATGTTTCCTCACTTGGGGAAGTTGAATGTACCAGAAACCCCAAGAGTAAAAAGAAAGGGATAAAGTTACAAATGAGTGCATAGGTTCTTCAAGATTTCCACTTATTATTTCATCATGGAATTTATTTTCCTCATCCAATCAATGGGTTCATTATTTCATATTTATCTTTGTTATTTCCTCTTATCATTATCAAGTGAATGATGCTTAGAGATCTAATAGGAGTTGTACTTAGTTAATACTTCTTCACTTATTATGTTCAATGTATTAATTTTTGGTATTTTGATATGTATATGAGATTAGTACCATATTTAGGAGATTTTTGCTCAATATATTTTGTAAATATAATTTTATATAAGTATTTTATAGGTTTTTCTTCACCTTTTATAAATTAAAAATTCCTACCACAAATAAAAAAATAAATAATATTTTTTAAATTTAAACTTCTCTAATTTGTGTTCTATAGTTGGGGACTAATAGATCAAAATTCTAGATGATAATATTTTATTTATAGTAGTTTTTATCAACCTTCTTATTCTACTCCTTACCCCTCTATTGTTTTTTTCAAAACATCCCTTTAAGAAAAATCCTAGATTCACATCTTTCTTAAAACCTAACAACAAAGTAAAATTTTAAATCACATCGATAATTGTAAGTCCCAAAACTACTTCTCCACAATCTTCGAAATACTTTTCACCTTCAAGGTCATGGGTTTTTCATCAAGAAGGTAAAACAAGGGTTCATCAATACATTGAGGAGGGTTGAAGGCCAATTGGTGAGAATGGGTAGCCTATCCTACACTTCAAGCTTAGCTAGACCTAGGAGAGTATTCCTAGAAGTTTCATTAATAAGTTTGCACATCAAGTAAAATGTAACATGACTACACAAATTAGTAGCTATACCCAATGTACGCTTGACCCCTATAATTTTCACTAGGTCAAAGAATAACTAATTGCATAAAACCTCTTATAAGGTTGATAGAAAACCTTACACATGTTTCTATATATAACACCAATATTTTAATCCCTTTAGATGATTTTATTTTATGCTAAATACATAGTGGCAAGGTGTAGACATGGATGACATGATTCTTTGATAATTTAGCTATTTAGGTTTTCTTGATATTATTTCATGGTTTGTAATATTGAATCGTGAACATGTATGAATCCCTAATATACTCCTAATCTACCTAGATAGAGGGATTTATTAAATAAAAAGTGATTGATCCATCACTAATATGGATTGATATCTATTCCATTAGGCCAAAAATTCATGAACAACAAAGAGGAAGGAGATACACCCAAAATATATCAATAGAACTAGATATGTATTTATATACAAATAAGAGATTATATATCATGCAATCGACATACTTAATAATCCATATCAAATTTATAGAAAGTAATGAGCATTATAAAACATTTATAATGCATTGTATTCTATCAAAAATGCATTATAGTAAAGACTTGTGTGTAAATGGAATGCTTAGGTTGAAGGCATATACTTTGAAGAGACATTTTCTTTGGTAGCAAGAATGGAGGAAATCAAGATGTTTTTAGCTCTTTCAGCATTCAAGAACTTCAATGTATACTAGATGGATGTGAAGTCAACACTCTTAAATGGACAACTAGAAGAAGAGGTTTACATTGAACAACTAGAGATATTTCAATGTTTTAACAATTTGGATCATGTTTGCAGATTTAAGAAGGATTTGTATGGAATCAAACAAGATTTCAAATCTTGGTATTCAAGGTTGGATGGATACTTTCAATAGAAAGGGTTCCAAAGAGGAAGTGCAGATAGTAATCTATACATAAAAATAGAAGGAAATAAATTACTGATTATTGTGGTCTATGTAGATGACATCATTTTTGGTGGTAGCGGTGATGACTTGTGCAAAGAATTATAGAATCCAATGCAAAATGAATTTGAAATATTAATGCTAGGAGAATTATCTTTCTTTATTGGGCTACAAATTGCACAATTAGGTAAAGGAATTTTAATTTCTCAGCACAAGTACATAAAGGAGATACTAAGTAAGTTCAAGATGAGAGATTCCAAACCAATGGGAAGACCTATGGTTACAAGATGTAAATTGAGTAAAGATGATGAATCTACTTCGACAGATCAGACCTTGTAAAAATCCATGATTGGCATTTTGTTGTATGTGATAGCATCTAGATTAGATATAAGGAAAATAGTTGGAATGGTTGTCAGTTTTCACCTGTTGTACCTTAAAAAACTCATGTTAAGGTAGTGAAGAGGGTATTCAGGTATTTGAAGGCTACTGAAGATTTTGGACTATAATTGCATACATAGATGCAGATTGAGTAGGACACATTGATGACCGAAAGAGCACAAATGGAGGAGAATTCTTTCTTGGTGATAGTTTGGTGTCCTGGTTGCGCAAGAAATAGGAACCAATTTCTTTATCTACAACAAAAGAAAAATATATTGTTGTAGCATCATGTTGCACTCAGGTACTTTGGATGAAGCAAAATTTTAAGGAAATGAAGATTAAGTTTGATGAACCTATCTCTATTCTATGTGATAACACTGTAAGAGTTATTGATGAACTCGAGCACCTAGGATCACCTACAAAACCAAGATAAACCTTCCACACGAGAGCAGCAAGAGATAGAATGCAGGAATATAGTGCAATAACAAAATGATGTTATATCACACACTAAATGATACAATATGCCTCAACTCTCCCTTGAATTGATTGAGTTAATATGAACTCATCTAGACTAGATAGGAGCTAGACCTGAACTAGTTAGGAGGGAGAGGTGAGTGCAGAATATATAGTAGAATATGGGCAAATAATTCCAAGAGGGGTAATAACTCCCAAATAACCAAATTAGGTGGGAGTTATGCCTACTTGGAAAATGCCAAATAGGTGGCATAACCTACTCAAAAAGAGATAGATGAGTGGTTTTGTGAGGTGGCATATAAGGCCAAAAGAGGGTGTGAAACTCAACCACCCAAGTGTGAGTGGGAGCAACACATGTAATCGATGGATTATGCCACGTGTCCTCACATGAACCACATCTCCTATAACCTAAGGTATGCTTAATAATGTGTAGGAAAAATAATATTAAAAAAACCTACACTAACACCCCCCCTTAAGCATAGCTTAGGTGGGTGAAAGGATGAAAGAATGCAAAGATGCAAATATGGGTCCCGGCTACTAGGCCATGTTAGGTACCCATGTACAAAATACTCTCTCACAAATGGAGTAAAGGAGAAAACCCAGTGGGACAAAACTCCTCCCCAAAAGAAAACAAGTTTCCCAACACAAGAAGAATCCCATGCAAGGAAGAAGTCCCCTCCAAAATAGAAAGGATAGGAAAGACCATGTAGCCTTCCCCAAAGTAGTCAACTATGCCAATGGTTGAAGCTCGAAGCTGAATGTAGAACATGGTCCACGATTATCGAACAATGTTCCTCCCCTTAGGAAGAAACAAAACCAAAGGTGTATGAAGAATGTCTTCCCATTCCTGAAAGGAATATGAAGGAAGAATGATGAAAATGTATGAAGTCTCTAAACTCTGCTCAAGTGTCTCCATGTTGATGTCGAAAGATGTCACCATCAAATCAAGTGTTCTAGGCCACACTGTAGAAGATGAAAATCCAAAACCTAGTGGAGATGGATGTAGAACAAAATTTGAAGACAAAGATATCTCCTTTGAAGACAAAGGCGCCTCCTCCAAATGTTGCTCAAAAGTATCCTCACTCATGTCAAAATGTGATGAATGATCATGTGGAGAATGAACAAAAGGATCCAAAGGTTCCTCCATAACAATTGAAGAAGAATCAACTTCATCAAAGAGAAGATGGATGTCATGAATAATGTCTCCCAAGTCTGAAATATGAGACTCTATGAACAAACCTGCAATGTCTGTCAAGTAGTCATCTGAAGTAGCTATGTCTGGAAGACAATGTGTATCTTGCTGCACTGAATCACAAGAAGCCATGAATGTAGCAATGCAAGTATCTTCAGATGCAATAGTAAATGGAGGAGAAGGAATACAAGGCTCAAGAACTGGATCACATGTGAGAATACCCAAGTTCAAGTAGCCAAAGTTCTCTCAAAATCAAAGCTCACACTAGGAGTGTGATCAACAACCAAAGGATTAGAACCATCATTAGGTGCAAAGTCTAAAAAGGTATACAATCGAGATGCATGATCAACCACCCCAGTAGCAATTATCTCTCTGCTCTCCAAGTCTCTGATGATAACTAAATCAGGTGTGAATTCAACAGTCTTCCCTGTTCCACCATGAGTGATTTGATAGATGGAAAGAAGATTGTTTGAAAGATGAGGTACACACAAAACATCATTGAAAGTACCATCTCCAATATCAACAGATCCTTTCCCAATTACATCCATGTATGTATTATTTCCCATCATAATAGGTGGCATAGCACAAGGCTCAAAAGAAGAGAACATAGACTGTGTAGAAGCCATATGATGAGACGCTCCAGAATCTAGGAGCCATCTCCTTGATCCAAGACCTGTAGAAGCACAAAGAGCTTTACCTTTTGATTTACCTGCCTGTAGTATGGCCCTTTTCCTTATCAAATTCTAAATTTTTGGAATTAGAAGAAGAAGCTGAATCAACCATTCGAGAAGGAAAATTGATGTTGTTCTTTGCTAAAAGATTCTTCAACTCATCAATTTGTTTTAAGTAACATTGATGTTCATCATGCCTAGATTTCTTGCAATATGCACAAGTGAGCTTCTCCTTCTTAGATGAATCCTCTTTTGAAGAGAATTTAGAGTCTACTTTAGAAGTAGATGAATATTTATCTGAATCTTTCTTTCTATCACCTTGGTTCTGTTGTTTCTTGTTTTGCTTATTAGTGCCTTGTTTTGCAGTCAAGGCTTGAGATTTGGAAGATTTAATAATGCCCATTTGAATCAATTTATCTTGCTCCTTTGTGAGATCAGTTGCAAACTCACTTAGAGAAGGCATAGTAAATCCTTTTCCTAAGGCTCTTTTCATTGCATGAAATGTAGAAACAAACACTGCATAATCAGGACCAAGTTTTGAAAGAATACTCAAAATCAATTGTGAGTCATCCTTTTTAACTCCACACTGCTCTAACTGCAATCTTATGGCATTCAATTTAGTAAAGAAATCCTGAATGGTATCAAAATTGCATGGGCTCAATCCTATGAGCTCGTTCTCCAATGAATGTGCTCTCAATTCATCTTGTTTACCAAAGAGAGTATTCAAAGTATTCCACACTTCATTTGGTGATTTTGCAGACATAATATGAAAGCGTAGATCAGGAGATACAACCATGCATAAGGTGCCAAAAGCTTCATCACACTTATTGAACCATTTAGGCTTATCTTCATCTTCTGTAGGTTCCTTATCAATACCCATTGTTATTCTATACAATTTTAACTTCCTTAAGTGAATTTCCATTTCATTTTTCCACTCAAAGTAATTGTATGGTGTGAGTAGAGGAACCGATTTATCCATTTTAGATTGTTGTAGCAATGTGAGAGAAAAAATGCTAGAAGAACACACATAGACACCCCCCTTTTTCACTCAAAGAATAATCCCCCCCAACAAAAAATTATTTGGCACTTTATAAATTAGTGCATTTACAATGCTGGAGTTGTTTTCCAGAGTTTTTCAAGTGTCCAAAATGGACTCAAATACTGAAAGTATAATTAAATCTCAAAATTAGAACTTCAAAATAGCACCAAAGTATAGTGCTCAAAAAAATATCAACTTTCAAAAAAATAATTACCTCGATCCGAGGTCATATCTGAAAGTTATAGCCGTTTGAAGTTTCAAAAATGAGAACTGTCCTTCAGATCTGCTGATAAAACTGATTTTCTGAAACATCCGGATTACTTGAGAAAAAATGGATCACACCACTGCAAAGCTTGCGAAATTCTACCCCAAATAAAAAAAAATTCTCTGAAAAAAGAGCTCGTATGACTGAATTATGGCCCTCCAAAGCTTGACTGCAAAATCAAAAATGCAATTGAAGAGGGGGTCTACTAAAATGTTCCGATTTAGTTTCTGCAAAATATGTAACCTGTATGCAGAAAATAGCAACGACCTAGATGGTTTTTTTCTTCTACGAACAAAACCCAGATGACGGATTTTCTTCAAAGTATACAAAAAATGTGGATCTAGTGTAAAACAAATGCCTTTAGAAACATAAAACGACCCCAACAACCAAAAAAATGACATGAAAAGGTAGAATCAACTACTTAAGACAAGAAAAGGCATGCTGCAACCTGCAATACTAATTAAAAAACTCACAAATCTCTCAAATTTGAGAAGGGGCTTGCAGATCTGACGCTCTGATACCATGTAAAAGTTATTGATGAACTCGAGCACCCAGGATCACCTACAAAACCAAGATAAACCTTCCACACGAGAGCAGCAAGAGATAGAATGCAGGAATATAGTGCAATAACAAAATGATGTTATATCACACACTAAATGATACAATATGCCTCAACTCTCCCTTGAATTGATTGAGTTAATATGAACTCATCTAGACTAGATAGGAGCTAGACCTGAACTAGTTAGGAGGGAGAGGTGAGTGCAGAATATATAGTAGAATATGGGCAAATAATTCCAAGAGGGGTAATAACTCCCAAATAACCAAATTAGGTGGGAGTTATGCCTACTTGGAAAATGCCAAATAGGTGGCATAACCTACTCAAAAAGAGACAAATGAGTGGTTTTGTGAGGTGGCATATAAGGCCAAAAGAGGGTGTGAAAATCAACCACCCAAGTGTGAGTGGGAGCAACACATGTAATCAATGGATTATGCCACGTGTCCTCACATGAACCACATCTCCTATAACCTAAGGTATGCTTAATAATGTGTAGGAAAAATAATATTAAAAAAACCTACACTAACAAACACTAGTGCCAGAAACATTTCAAAGAATTCAGTGATGCATTCAAGGAAAAAACACCTTACAATCAAGTATCATTTTCTGAGAGAGAAGGTTGCAGAGGAGGTAAAGTTGGAGTATGTTGAGAAAAAGGAGCAAGTAATAGATATACTACAAAGCTACTTCCTAAGGTGAAGTTTGAGTTTCTTCGACAAAAGTTGGGAGTTGTTGCTCCCTCTTCTTGAATCAAGAGGAATCATAGGTTTAGGGGGAGCTTGGTCTCCCTACTGCAAGAAGGCTGGGTGGTCTTGCGATATATTTTCAAAGGTAGTGAAGCATGGATGCAGGGGGGGTCTACCTGGGAAACAAGTTTTTAGATTATGCAGAGTATCAGAAGTGAAGAAAGGAGGAGAAAGAAGTGTTGGTGTAGTCAAGGAGGTTTAGATAAATGATCCACATTTCTCCACACGTGAAGCTATTAACCTACAATTGGAAGGATATATTTTCAAGGGTTAGTATTAGCGGGGGGAAAAGTGAATTTAAAGGGGGAATATTGTTGACCCTTTGCCATTGATGTCAAATGGAGAGAGAGTGAACTCAAAATGCTTAATTTCTCAAAAATAAAGTGGACTCAAAATGTTACATATTTTATAAGGGGAGAGAGTTCAAACTCAAAATGCTACAGGGAAGAAATCATTCAAAGGGGGAAAAATATCTTCGTGTGTTTTTGGTTGGTTTGGTGGCCCAACATTCATTTTTGGTGGCCCAACATTTTGTTGTTTACAATCAATAACAAAGGGGGATATTTTTTGAACATAGGTTGTCATTGATGTCAAAGGTTGTCACTAATGTCATTGATGTCAGAGGATGTAGTTATTGTTAGTTTTATGATCAGATTAGAGACACAGATTTTAATTCAAAAAATAATCACACTATAACACAACAGATACCCTGAGAAAACCCTCCTCTTGAGAGAGAAAAATCTAGCAACAATATATCACTTATATATTGAATGTCACAAATAATATCTCCTTTACAAAGGGCTAATAAGAAGGCCAATAAGAAGCACCCCAAACATATGAAAAAGCATAGTAACAAAATGATGCAATCTGCATGTAGTAGACTCAGACTTCTACAGAACCTCAAATTCCTCTTGATGACAAATTCACACTTGTAATGAATATGGAATGGAATGTGTAGGAGTGAATGATTGAACAAAGAAACATATCAAACATATATACAAGTGGAGGGAGAGAGTCACATCCCTTGATCCTTCATGTCGGCCACCAATCAAGAGATATAATCTCTAAATGAACACATCTCTTCATAAATGAGGTCGACCTCATATAATAGCAATTATTAATTGTCTCTCAATGAAATCACATCCATTAAAGTATATTAAGTCATCCAAGGAGAGATCGCACCACTTCATTAAATCATGCCTTCAAAATTCGTGCCTATTTCAAGAAATGTAATCTTGCAATTCAAATAGTCGTTAAGGCTATCATTTGAATTGCCTTAAGGAGACAAACAACGATGGAAGTAGAAGCCCAATGCTGCACTATAACATCAACACTCCCTCTCAGCTAGGGGATTTTTGTCTCTGGTAGGTTGGTTCTTACTTCAGTGTGTAAAAATCACTTGTATATTTTTGTATTGTGAGGTTGGATTTAGGCGGTAGATCCAAGTAGCTATTCTCATCGTGTTTTTTCCCATCTTGGGTTTTCCATGTATATTTGGTTTTCACTTGTTTAGATGTGTGTGCTTATGTTGTTCCATGATCATTAGTTTTCTACTTTGATTTAAGTTTCATTTGGTATGTGAATTTGGGTTAAGAGTTTTAAATAGATTTTATCTACTGATTCACCCCCCTCTCAGTAGATTGTGTGCCCTTCAAGAGGTACCTCTTGTGTAATTGTTATCTCCCACCAAATAATCCATCTATCATATCGAGGTTTTGGTTTAGTACTATAAGAGGCTATGAGACCATTAATGAAATTTGAGTTTTTGAGATGAGAGACATTCAACTTGTGGGGAAGATATTTGGAGAGGGGGTGGAAATGAAGAGGGAAAGTGTGGTGAAAATGGGAAGGTGGTAAGAAAGAGTGGTTGATAGTTTTAAAGAAACAAGACAACCAACATGTGAGAGTAAAATTGGGCAATTAGGAGAGATATAGAAGTGATTTAGCTGACTCATTTTTCTTAAGAATCCTTTCCAAAATTTATTCCAACCAAACCACTAATTACAAGCTTTGCATCAACTGAAGCTTGGAGTAATTTCCAAAGTCCAAGCTTCAAATTTGGAATAAGAAAATCCAACAAAGATGCTCCAGTTGTGATTAGAAGGGTGTTCCACCATGTTAATCACCTTGAAGATCCACTCAACATTAGGGAGGTGAATACAAATCCACCCCAAAAGGAAGCTTCTCTATGTGAGAATTAGGAGCATATATAGAACAAAACCAAAAAAATGTGCCATTAATGAGAGTAGTAGCCTAAGCATAATGATTGCCCAAATCAAATCTAGTAGCCATAATGTGTTTCACCAACTAGAGGGTAAGGCCCAAAACAACACCTCCACACTTGTCATCATGGTAGGTATGGAGGAAGAGGGCCTCTTGCAAATGGATGCAAGGGTAGCATCTAGATAAATCACACCAAATTTCACTTCTTGAAGTTCAAGGACATTAATCTATTTTTTTGGATATAAGGTTTGATATGATATTTATGATCAAGGATTGTTAAGCTCCACACATTCTAGGATTGGATATGGCATTTCATTAGGATGAGTCAAGGGAAATTTCCTTATTCATTAGGAACACATTAAATTGATTCTCTAGAGACCAAGTTTGAAATTTCATAAAGTCATCTTGGCCAAGGACTAGGATGCAAGTTGGTATTGAGTCCTTATGAGGTGGTTGGGTTAAGAGTGGGATTGTCTCAAATGGAGATTTTTTTCTAAGGAGAAGAGCTCCCTTTTTTATTTTAGAGGCTTTAGATTGAGGCACAACAACTACATCTTTGAAAGAAGGATCCAAATGGGGAGGGTTGCTAATTGGATGAGTGACTGAAGGGTGGAGGAAGGGGATTGGAGCATTATCAAGGATTAGAGGAGTGGAGTGAGAGTGTACCAGCACAACATATTTTTGTAATTCTTCATTAGAAGAAAAGTGATAGAATAGTGATTATTTGAGGGTGGTTGTGTCATTGTAGGTTTATAGATAGGAAAATTATAGATAAAGTGTCTTTCCTAATAGAAATAAAACCATGCATTAAATCTAATATGGTAATTAATATGTTCAAATTCAAAAATAAGCCTAACTAATTTGATAGAATTGGGGAGGGGTTATGTCCATCTGAATGGAAGACATAACTCACATAGGCTGGCCCCTTTGTTAAGAGTGTTGTTTACACCATAAAAAAATTCCCAATTGAGATGTGATCTATTGTAAGAAAGGGTAAAATACTAAGCCTTTGTTAAGAGTGTTGTTTACACCATAAAACATTTCCCAATTGAAATGTAATCTATTGTAAGAAAGGTTAAAATACTAAGGTGAAGAAATAGAATTCAACTTACATAAGATACTTTGATTTAGTTATTCATTCGGGATGCAAATGAAGGTCCTAGGCTTGAACATAACAAGTTTGGCTATAAATAATCCAAGAGTCATATTGTAGAGTATATGTAATAAGTCATTAAAAGTACATGAGACAACCTCTATCCAAATCCCTAAATGATTCTAGGGTCTAGACTTTTAGTTCCTAGTTATCATGGGTCCACTTAAATACCTCTAAAAAAAACTAAACTAGAATAATGATTTTTCTTTATAATAAAAAATGACATCAATGAATTCATTAGGTAACTAAAAAGAAATCACTTTACCTTCATTACAACTATCATAAATTGTGTGTGATGACAACGTTGATTTGTAAGCTTTGAGTGTTGCAAGGACTTTAATCAACAAGTGTACAACACATTGAGAATATGTTAGACAACTAGGCCACATGCTTTGAGAAGACATCTAAAGTTTTTGTGCTAGCCATGCCATTTTTTTTTTAATTTATTTATTGAAGAAATGAAAAAAAGATTACAAGAGGACAAGACTGTGAATGGAAACACAAACATAACAGTCCAACATATAACCAATCAACAAATTATTATAGTGTCCATTATCAAACCTCATTTGTGAATGGAAACACAAACATAACAGTCCAGCATATAACCGATAAACGAATTATTATAGTGTCCATTATCAAACCTCACAAACATAACAATCCAACATATAACCAATCAACAAATTATTATAGTGTCCATTATCAAACCTCATTTGGCTTTGTCTATTTCTAAATTGACATGATCTGTGCCTTTTTATTCAAGGAACAATATCAACCTTATGAACCTTAACCATTATTTTATTGAAATTTCATATTTTTATTTAAAATAATGAACCACAACTCTTTTTTTTTTAATTCAATATCAACCTTATGAACCTTAACCATTATTTTATTGAAGTTTCATATTTTTATTTAAAATAATGAACCACGACTCTCTTTGTTTTAATTTCCTCTTATTAAGCCTTATTATTTTTTAAATTTGGCAAATATTTCTTATCTTTCTCTATTAAGCCTTATTAATTTCTCTATTAAGCCTTATTATTTCTTAAATTTGACAAAGAGAAAGAAAGACATTCATTAAAAAAAAAAACCTACTATAATTAAATAAGAACGATCTTTAAAACTTCCCTATTCAAATCCATATATTTAAAGTTCACTTCCATTCCCACCATAGAAGATTTAATTTAAATTTTCAAAAGATTAATGATTCATACTACTCCAAAACCTCATGCACTTTTCCATGCTAGAAGATAACTTCCTTATTCAAATCCATATATTTAAAGTTCACTTCCAATATATATAACTTCCCTATGCTAGAAGATAACTTCCCTATTCAAATCCATAGAAGATTTAATATAAATTTTCAAAAGATTAAGGATTCATACTACTCCAAAACCTCCAAAACCTCATGCACTTTCCCATGCTAGAAGATAACTTCCCTATTCAAATCCATATATTTAAAATTCACTTCCATTCCCACCATAGAAGATTTAATTTAAATTTTCAAAAGATTAATGATTCATACTACTCCAAAACCTCATGCACTTTCCCATGCTAGAAGATAATAGTCCTCCATTAACTTTTAAGGTCGCAACAAAATTAACTTTTAATGTCACAACAAAATTAACTTTTAATGTCACAACAAAATTCCTCCTCACATAATACAAATGATCCCATAACCTTATGCATTAACTTTGAATGTCCCACATGCTACATGATAATACCCCTTGTCACATGATAAAATAACTTAAATCAAATCAAATGTTAAAATATAATGACATTTCACAAATGTTCTCTAAATAAAATAAAATCATATAATGTAATCCTAATCAAAATAAAACCTAATCATCACCCCTGTTCTCACATCATATGGAACTTAAATAAAATTAAATATCTAATCACCCCCCTAATCATCACCCCTGTTCTCGCATCATATGGAACTTAAATAAAATTAAATATCTAATCACCCCCCTTCTCACATGGAAGGTAAATTAAATTAAATATTAGACATAATCTATAATGCTAATCAAAATACTAATCGAAGTTATTCAAATTCTGTTTGTTAGGATCAAATTACTAATAATTATTAGAAAGTGTGCAATTATATCCTTCGTAATAAGAAAGTCAGCAAATTAATATCCCAGAAACTATGTACCCCACTATATTGTAAAGCATAGCTCCTTTGTTCAACAAGAAAGAAAAAAACAATTGTAGCGTTGGATAAGAAGAAAAAAGTCCAGCGTAGTACAAAAAATACATTTCCTACCGCCATTTAAAATCTTTTGATAATTAGGAAAATACAAAAAAAAAACTGTTGGCTTATGAGTACGATGTACACTCCATGAATACACAAAAGACTTTCCTCTGAACATCATCGAACTTCATTAAACTCAAAGTTACCCTCGGTAAAAAAAAATTGGTATCGCCTACAATAACATCTGAAAAGCATAAATTCATCTTCCAAAAAACCAGAGAATTCGTCTCCCCCTGCAATTTTTTCTTTACAAATTGAGAGACAACAATGACTATTATCGACAGAAACCCTTGTTCAGCCAACGGAAATCACAATCTTCTTGGGTTTCTCAGGCACAATCCTTGGCACAGTAACAGACAGAACTCCATCCACGCAGGCAGCCGAAATCCGGTCGGCTTTAGCGTCGCTAGGTAACGTAAATTTCCTAGTAAACCTGTGATTCACCTTCCTCTCCACTCGCAGAAGCTTGCACTCCTCTTCACCTTCGTCATCCCGTTTCCGCTTACCCGCGCATTTTATGACTAAAAACTTCCCGTTCTCCACTTGAACCTGCAAAAACATCCTGTCAATTAACAGAACAACACACAACTTCAAATTTAACGGAAGCGCAGAAACCCTAACCCGAGACGAAGGCAAATCCATTAACCTGAATGTCGGACTTGGCGAGACCCGGAACGTCGGCGACAAAAACGTAGGCTTTCGGCGTTTGTTTAATATCCACAGGCGCAGAAGCCACGCCCTTGCCGTATTCGTATGCTCGGGGGCTTACCAGATGATCATATGAGCGGGGATTTAGCAATTTCTCCACAACCTCGTCATCCGGAAAGTTAAACAACTGACTAAAGCTCGCTGCATAACCGTCCTCCATAGCGCACTCTCAGATTTTCCTTTACTTTTTTCTCTGTTTATTTTACAAAGAAATCCCTTTGATTCAGTTAAATCCCATACGAAACCAAAGCAGAAAGAAAAGCTTAAAAAACACACAGGTAGGTAGTTACTCACCAGAAATTTTCTTCAAACGATTCGTTGTACAGATTCCTTACCGCTTTTGAAGTTTTGTCCGTTGAATTACTGAATTTGTAGTGTGTGGGAGAAGATTCCAGAAATCGGTTAGAAGATTCCAGAAATCTGTAAGAAGACGGGAGAAGGCTCTGGATTTTTTTGTCTCGTTGGTACAAAAGATGAATTCGTTTACTATTTTTCACAATTTGAAAAGATAAAACATTTGGTGGTGGGGATACGCAAGAATTTGAACACGTACATGGCAGCGTGGGCGGAGTGGACGCGTGGCATTTCGTGTGGCATTGAGATTTGAATTAACACATAATTTTATTAGCACATATATGCCATAATTTGCAATAAAAGGTTTATGTAAAGAAAGCCTTTGCTTGGTCAAAATAACAGAATCAATGGACAGCACAATAAATGGGGAAATCAAGCAATTCGATTATTTGTCTATATATAAATGATGCAAGCATTAGAAATCATATGGTAATTTGAGAGTCATAAGATGTAACATGGATAAAGTTTGAATTCATATGTACCAAAAGAATGCAATGATAGAATTGGTACAACATCGGAGGTAGAGTTGTCATATTAAATGATTTGAAACTTTGTACTAAATGCTTTCTATATAAGGGATCCAATGAAAATATGATGATAGAAGAACATGATAATGGGTATATTTGATCCAAAAGAATGCATGATAGAATTGGTACAACATTGGAGGTAAAGTTGTGACATTAAATGATTTGAAACTTTGCACTAAATGCCCTCTACAAGGGACCCAATGAAAATATGAAGATAGAAGAACATTACAACAGGTATATTTGATCCAAAAGATAGTGTTAAATATGTGAAGAAGTGATAAGATTTATTTTATTATATTAAAAAAGTTGTAAGGTAGATGTCACTTTTATTTGTTCACACATTTTTGTGATAAAGTTCTTGTTTCACAAAAAACTGCTAAAGCCTTAACGGTTTTTATTTTTATCTTTATGGCTGCGCCTTACCTTTCAATTGCTCACTACCTTTGGCATGTGCCACATGGCTTCCTCTTGAAGCTTTCTACTTTTCCTTTTCACTTCGCTTTGGCCGATCTCCGTCTGTGCAACGCGTGACTTTCTTTGGTTGCTTTCTGAGCTGGGCCCACCTTGCAGTTTCTATCGCTCTGTGAGTGCCATGTGGTTCCCTCTTGGAGCTTTTGGTTGGGCGCTCCTTCATCTTTTCATCGGTCCCCATTTACTTGACACGTGACAGTTCTTTATCGTGAGTCAGTTATCTTGGAGTTGTTACTACGTCGTTGGTTCTCGAGCCACCGCGTTTTCTCCTTCGATGCCGCGTGTTCATTGTTGTTGTTGCATGGTTTTTTGTTCACTACGGGGGCGTTGTTGGCGCATTTTTGGGCGTCCATTTTATTCCCTGGCGGCTCGAGGTGATCGGGGGCGTCGATGTTTTCTCGTGGCTTTTTCTCTTTGTGGTGATTCAGGCGGTGGACTGGCCTATTTATGCGGCCCTTTTCTCTTTTATTAGGTTGTTGTTAAGTTGGAAAAAACTCTCGAGCACTGGGAAGAAGCCTTTGTAATAATTTTATTAAATTTGAAGACTCTAGACTGTGCCAAATCAATTCGGCCTTTCTGTTTTTCATGCATTTAGTAAGACTGTTAGTCTGTGCTGTTATCTTTTTATATTGTATGAATGTCTGTTCTTCAGCTTTTGTGATCTTTCATAGCTCAATAAATACAAATCATGTTTTCTCGACTCCTCTATGTTGGCTAAGGTTATGCTAGATTATGCTATGAAAATTAGAGGGTATTTGTTACGTTTAAAGTGCTTTTGAGAAAGTTTATTTGATAAACAACATTTTGGTGGTTCAGGCCTTTGCATCTTGTACTGTGCTCTGGTAATTTTGTCTATGATTTTGGCACATCGCCTGTAGTGTAGATTTTATATTTCGCTATCTTTCTAACCTTTTACCTTCCCCACTAAACGAAGAGCCGGCTTTGATAAAATCTCGAAGCTCACTTAGCTAGTGCACTATGTCCCACAATAGCTAAGTTTCCCATAAGACTGCTGCTACCTACAAAATCTTGCGTCAACAGTTCTTTTTCTGGCACGCCCGGTGGGACCGCGAACTAGCATGTTCGCCTGATCTTATAAGTGTGTATGAGCCATCAACCTATAACTAGGTCATAGACTGCAAGAGTCTTTGGCCAAATTGTACCACCCTTAGTTTCTGTGCACCCGAGAGTTCGGTGAGGTAGCCCTTCACCTCCTCTGTCTCCTCCTTCTCCACCATCGCCTACTCCGCCTATACCTATGGCTGCTAGAAATTATGTAGCTTGGGACTCTGGTAGTCCTTTAGTTGCACCGATGCCTCCTGCAGTATGGGCTCCAATCCTTGCTTTCGCTCTAAAAGCTATCCCTAAATATTCTGGGGATGAGTCGAAGACACCAACAGAACACCTGTAAGATGTGGCAGACGTATGTCTGGTACATGGCGTATCAAATAAAAATTTAGCTCTTAGATTGCTTGCCGCCTCCTTCTGAGGAATGGTGTTGAACTGGCATAGGACTCTTGGAGCTAGTACTATTGCAACTTGGGACTAGCTCAGAACCTCATTTTACAAGCGTTTTTCAAATGTTGGCGACGGATCTTCATTATACCATCAGCTGGCCAGCATAAAGCAAGCTCCTCACGGGTCTCTACTCTATTTCAACGCACATTTTCATTCAACCTGGCAGAGAGTCCCTGTTGGTAGGCAACCGCCTCCAGATTTGACATTTATGTTCTATTTGAAGTTCATCAACCCTGATATTTCTATGATGCTACAGGCTCAAGGTGGAAGTATTTTACCCAATGCGTATGCTCTAGATGTTACTACAAAAAATAACCTCATTGTTGTGGGAAAGTTGGCGCCAAGACCCATCATGCCATTGTTCCCTGAGTTCAATGCCGCGGAGGCCGAGGCTCCTTCGACCAGTGGTTCTGTAACTCCTCCCCAATCCATGTACGTATACCCCGGAACAGCTCTGAGCGCAGCTCTGACTGTAGCTCTTGTGCCTAATCCCTTGGCTGCCGAGATGAACGAGATGAGAGAACATATGCGGACCATGACTAATGAATTGACTACCATGAAGTGGCAGCAATACAGCTACCAGAAGCCGGCATACCAAAATTATCAAGGCGAAAAAGCTTCGTACCAATCAAATCAATGGCGAGATAGGTCACATGGAAATGCTTTAGCTCAACTGAATAACCAGGTTGTTCTGGTGACCTTGCCAATGCAGACCATCCATCCTAGTTTGAGTAAGGAGATAGTTGTAGGATAAAACAATAGTCGAAAATGCCAATTCATGGTGTTTTCCTTGTAATGCTGCTCACATGCCGAGGAATTGTCCATGAGGAAATTTGCAACAAAAGATCACAGACCAACGTAGTCAAGGTGGTACACCTGATCCCGACAACCAATCATATGCCTCTCAGCAGATGGACAATGTAGTCCTCGTTGCTCAAATGCAAGGGATGTCCATCCAGCAAGAGTCAGACATTGTTCTAGACCAAGCGCTCTTTTCTTAGATGGAAGGAGAAGAGTTAGTGTTTCCAAATGACTTTTCTGTAACTCAAATACCATGAGTACAATCTGATTACAACACGTGTTCTAAGTAGAGATTTACTGGAGAGTTCACATCTCCACCCACTAATGCTTCATCTCAGTCGACGCCTAGTCCGTCGACACACCCGTCATCAGTCTCGCAACAGACTAACATGGTTCCTCCCAGTTCTCTGAATTTGCCTCCTTCGAGGGGAAAGGTTCCTATGATCGTCCCAACTGTTGCCAAACAACCAGACGTACCAGTCGCGAGGCCAACATCGACTGCGAAACCTAAAGAGAAAGCAACCATGACTCATTAGTCGCGAGCGCAGCTCAATGTATTGGAACAACTAAAGAAGTCCTTTGCCAATGCTTCTTTGTGGGATTAACTGGCTATTCCGGAGCAAAAGGTACTATTACAAAAGGCATTGTCAGGAGAAGAAGATGCAAAGGTGCCTTGTCAGCCCAATGAAGAGAAAATATCTGGGTCGGACTTGGATAAAGTGCTAACAAATCAACCGGAAGAGAAGCTTAAAGATGAAAAAGAAAGTAAGCCTAAACCTAAGCCTTTCTTTCTAACACTTATCATTAGCGACAAGCTGTTACATAATTGTACGATCAACTTTGGTGCTAGCACCACTGTCATGCCAAAGCAAGTAGCTGATGCTTTGGGTTTAAAATATGAGCCTCTTAACAAGGGAGTCATGCAAAAAGATGGAAATAAAGTTGATACTATAAAGGTAATCAATGGATTGCCTATGAAATTGTTTGCTTGCCCTAGTATCACTGTAAATCAAGATACCGTTTGAGAGTTCACAACAAATGTCGGAGGATATCTAGCACTGCACTGGTCACACCTGATTCTGAGGACCAAGCATGGAGCCAAGATGAAACTATTATCGAAAACTTTGCATTCTGAGCATGTTGCTGATGAGGCTTTGCTCAACTTTGAAGCAGCGCATACTTCAATTAATCAAGAAGAGAGGTTCAATGTGGAATTTCTGGAAGAAGAAGAGGCTACTAGCTCCCAGACGGAAGATGAAGAAAATTTGTTGAATGAGTTTATTGATACTGACCCTTGGGAATTATCACACAATTGGACTCGAGACTTATGTCATACATGAGGAGGGGCAGTCTATGCCCAGGGTTACTAAGGATTCCGAAGGTGAAACATCATCGGAGTTATGGACTTTGCACTTTGACGGAGCCAAATGCAGAGCTGGAGCTGGAGCAGGAATATGTCTGACATCTCTATCTAAGGATAAGACCTTGAGGTCTTACTGTTTCCAATTTGCATGCTCAAACAATGAAGTAGATTATGAAGATCTTGTCCATGGTTTGAGCCTTGCAGAACAAATGGGTGCAAAGCAGATAAGTGTGTTCAGTGATTTGGAGTTGGTGGTCAACCAAATCCGATGAATTTCTGCTGCAAAAAATGTCTGTATGCGATCCTATCGACATAGAGTTTGGGATCTTATCGACAAATTTGAGGCCTTTAATATTCAGGCTATACAAAGAGAGAAGAACTCCAAAACCGACCGGATGGCGACTATCAGAGCTCAATTTGAGCTGGCCTCCAAATTATTAAGAAATAAGCATGTGGTGAGGGTAATTGTAAGACCCATTGTTCCAGATAACAATCAAGATTGGCAAGTATTCGATAGCGACGCTCATATTGCATCATTTCTTCAATCATCTGGGGAATTCACCGATCAACTGCAACCAAAGATCACCGAAGCTTATGGGGATCAAATCATCCAGCTGAAATCCAATAAGCTTCCAAGAGGCCTAGTCACTTTGGAGAGCCTGTTTGATTTTGATGATGCAACAAGAGACAAAAAGAAGCTCGTAGCTGACAAGGGTGACTCCACCGATTTGCATATCGGAGAAGATAGAAAGCTCAAGGTTGGGAAACAAGTATCTCAGAAGAATAAAGACAGACTAAGGCACTTCTGTGAAGAATATCCAAGTGTAGTAGTCTGGTCATATGATGATCTGAAGGGATACGATTCTGAGATCATCGAGCATACAATTGAGTTGTCGGAAGGGGCAAAGCCAGTTCCTCAAAGATAGAGACCTGTGAACCCAAAGATAGAATCTCTCATGTCACAGGAGTTGAATAAATTGATCGCATCTCAAATAGTGTTTTCGATCAAACACAACACTTGGGTCTCAAACCTGGTACCAGTCCGAAAGAAGAATGGAGACATATGACTGTGTGTAAACTTTCGAGACTTGAATAGAGAGTCCTTAAAAGATTATTACCCCCTGCCATCAATGGAGGTAATTCTACAAACCGTAGCTGGTTCTGAAATGTTTTCAATGTTGGATGGATTTTCGGGCTACAATGAGATTCGGGTAAAGAAAGAAGACCAACATAAAACAACGTTCACCACAAAGTGGGGAACATATGCATATGCCAAGATGCCTTTTGGACTCTCGAATATCGGAGCCACTTTTTAGAGAGCCATGAATATTGCCTTTAAGGATTTGATCCATAAAATTATACTCATCTATCTGGATGATTTGACAGTATTTTCAAAATTTGTTGATGATCACTTCGATCATTTGGAGCTTGTCTTCCAGAAGTGCCAAGAATTCAGGATTTCTTTAAACCCAAAGAAATATGTGTTCGGAGTTCCCCAGGGGAAGCTATTGGGGTATGTTGTCTCAAAGGAGGGAATTGCCATTGATCCTGAAAGAGTTGATACGATCCAGGAGCTTCTATTACCTGTAAACAAGAAGGGAGTGTAGTCATTTCTAGGAAAGGTCAACTTCATTAGCCGATTCATTGTAGATTTTGTAGGGATCGTTTGGCCTATTACCGTAATTCTTAAGAAAGACCAGAATTTCAAATGGACGACAAAGGCCAGAAAAGCTTTTGAGCTTATAAAGAAGGTTATTTCTTCTGCCCCTGTGTTAGTTAACCCCGACCTATCAAAGGATTTTATTATGTATGTTTTTGGTGGTGGCAACAACATTGCCATCGTACTTATGCAAAAATATGATGAAGATAGAAGGGAGTCTCCTATTGTTTTCTACTCACAAACCTTAAAAGAGTACGAGATAAAGTACAACTTTGTAGAAAAGCAAGCCTTCACCATTGTGAAAGGGCTTAAGAAGTTCTGACACTTGATATCATACAATAAGGTGATTGTATGTGTACCACATCCTAGTGTGCAGGAGTATATCATGGAGGGAGAAATCACAGAGAAAATAGCTAATTGGATCACCAAGATCCTAGAATATGATATCGAAGTCAGACTTGTCAAGACTGTCAAGGGAAAAAGACTGTGCGAGTACCTCGCTGAAAACAGTGAACCAGCGATAGAGTTTGAAGCTCTGAAACCTATGTTACTGAACAAACAAGGTTCTCAGGGTGATTGGCTTGAGGATAGAATAAAATTCATGCAAACAAGAAGGTATCCGATCAATCTCCCTTCTTTTAAAAGGCGTTTCTACCATTTATAAAATAGCAATTATATTCTCTTGGAGGGTGTCCTATTCAAAAGAAATTTTAATGGTGTCCTGCTAAGGTGTGTAAATGAAGAACAGGTGGAGAGAATATTGGATCAATACCACAATGGCCCATCTGGAGGATATTTTTCTGCAAGGACCACGTCAATTAAAATTTTATGTGCTGGTTATTTTTGGCCAACACTTTTCAATGATGCATTTTCATTAATTAAATCTTGCAATGAATGTCAGTTTTATGTTGGAAGGAGAAAGAATGCTGCTATGCCATTAAGTCCTATAGTAGTAGAGGAACCTTTTTCTCAATGGGGTCTAGACTTCATTGGAATGATTAATCCTTTCTCCTCAGTTGGACACAGATGGATATTGACGGCAATGGACTACTTCACTAGATGGGCAGAGGAAGTACCATTGAAGAATGCAACGAAAGTAGAGATTGTTAACTTCCTAAAGGAGTTGGTGGCCAGGTTTGGCCCACCAAAAATAATCATTTCCAATAATGCCAAAGCTTTTCTCGGCTCTAAGATGAGCCAGTTTGCACTAAAGTATGGAGTTTTCCTAAAAACCTCTTCCAACTATTATCCCCAAGGGAATGGCCTCGCGGAGTCTACAAATAAAAACCTCATCAGGTTAATAAAGAGGATAGGCTCGGAGCACCAAAGAGAATGGCATAAGAACCTCTAGACAGCGCTATGGGCAGACCGAATCATGCCCAAGTAGATACTAAAGACATCTCCCTATGAGATGGTGTACGGGAAAGAGGCATTGTTGCCTATCGCCATGGAAATCCCTGCCCTACAGTTGCTTAAATATCTAAAGATTGAACAAAACGGATCAATGGAGGTACATTTTTCCGAGCTACTCGAGGTTGAAGAGAAGAGAGAGCACCCGCTTGAGGCGATGAACAACCACCAATAGGTGGTAAAGAAATGGTTTAATAAAAAGGCATCAGATCAAGAACTACAACGAGGGGACTTGGTGCTCAAGCTCAATGAGCACGTAGCAAAGCTTGGCCAACACAAGAAATTCGATAGCCTCTGGGAAGGGCCTTTCAAAATCGTCCAGTGTAAACAGTTCAACTCTTTTGAGTTGGAAGACATGAATGGTAATGCCTTAATTATTCTAGTTAATGGAATACATCTTAAGAAATTTCATTAATTCTACTTGTGTGATGGCTTTGTAAATTGTAAATATGTAATTATTTTTCATGCTTTAAAGTTTTGGGTCTTCTTAGTGCTTTATGAAATAACAACAATAAGTGCAAGAAATTGATAAAACATTATAAATAAGACAAGATTTGTGAAAAAATATATTATATATTTTAGCCGAAAGATTTACATTATATAAGATAGAGGCCGGTGACCTTGTATCGAGATATACATATATCCGCTATGGAGCGGAGGCTAGAAAAAGAGAAAAAACAAAATTGGGGACTATTTTTGTTCTCAGATTATCAGGCATTTGATGGACCAACGATGGCAGCAACCGGTGACGCGAGATCAGGGAACACCATTCTTTCGAAATCATCGTACCACTGGAGGTTTTAGAATGGTTCGATGTAATGCACCCGCATAAGGAAAAAGAAGTCAGTGCGGACCTTGGCGCGATGCTCCTCATGAGTCTCCAACTCAAAGCTGAAGAGGAAGGGCGTGGTTGGTATTGGTCCTCCATGTAGTTACAATAGACGTAGGTTGCGCACTGAGGGGACCCCACGATCAAATTCGACAGCACACACTATTTGCTCCGGTCCTCCAAGGTAGCGCCGAGGGAACACCCGCTTCGTCAGCTTTAGGATCTTGCACTTGGAGATGCTGATATCCAGCAGCGAGGTGACAAAGTGGGAGAAGATGCTGGTGTTGACCCAGTATTGTTCCTCATACTCTACGCAATCCTTGCCAAGAACCCACTTAATTGCCTTCACATATAGCAGGTTTTTCACGCCTGTCATGCGCTTTAAGCGCTTGCACCTATTTTTTCCTAAGAAGGCAGCTTGAGTCTTTTTGCATACTAACCTTATTGGCATTTCCATGCTGCTTACTATTCTAGCTAGAAAATGAAAATTGCTAAGATAAGAAAAGCTTGCTAAGCTAGGAATGCTAAGAAATATTGTGATTTGCAATGCTGCTAATGGTCCTATTTATAGACTGGTCGAGGCTCACCTGATGAGGCAAGCCATAATTATGACTGAGTCGAAGTGTGTCGCCAAGCCTTGGTTTTCAGTGTTGCGGCATGTGAACTGATGGGAATATGCAAGTACAGTTGCAACTTGCTCTGTTCAAGTTGCCAAATTCATTAGAGATTGGCCAGGTGCCAGCATAAGGGGTTGTCGTCCCATCCGAATAAAGGAAAATCTTAAAGACAGGTTGTTGGGTGACCCACCCAAGTACATTCAAGAAAATCAATAAATGCGAAGAGCTTGCGAAAGATTTGGCAGAGTTGTCTTGGTCCGATGTCCAAGAAAAATCCAGCGCTACTCCCCACAAAGTCACGTCTATTAAAGGTGGAGAACAATTTGGCAGTTTGGCGATCTCTTCACACACATGAAAAGTTGGTGACGCATATAGCAACTAGGTATGAATGGCTGGCACATACCCTTGCTTGGTCATTTTTCACGAAGATCAAAAAGTAGGCTAAGCATGAAAAGTGCATTTATTGCAAGAGTTATCAAAAGATAAAATAACTAAGTTATTCACAAGGGAGAAAGAGTTTTTTTAGAAGCTAAGCCATTTATGAAAGTTTGCGAAAATATCTTGCGAATACAGCGAAATGGCCAAGATTGCTGAAAGCTCAACGTAGGCCCTGGCCTCACCAAGTATAGATGAGCAAAGAATGAAGGCACCGTGCGTAAATATCTATGGCTCAGAGTCTTATGCTACTCCAGGCATCCCAACAAAGCCTTGCTAGCCTTTCACTAGTCAGGTGGACTAGAGAATATTAAACACGATTCCTCATAGAAATCAGGCTTTCGTTGTGGAGGATTGGGATAATGTCTTTGATCCTGAGCTATCCCGAAATCCTAAGAGCCTTAGGGAAGCCGCATGTGAGAAAATGAAGAAAATGGAAGACCCTTTCCACAAGCGTCTATGGGACTGTGGGCTTCCCCAGTACATGGTTCCCCTAGTACATCCTTGCCCATAAATCGTGGCAGCATGCACGACAGGCTTTGACCCAAACACTGGAGTGATATGTGGCATTAATTTTAGGGTAATCATCAGCCCTGAGGCTATCCAGGATACGCTATGCATCCCGCTCCCCTTGACTCGGGATGTTGAGATTTTCGAAGTAAAAATGATGCATGAGAAGTGGGGAGGGCTCAGAATGGTGCCACAGTTTTACCACACCGAAATTGCTCAGCCAACAAATACTTCAGCACCTCCCAAATTTCCATTTGGTCTGGGTGCTTTGAAAGCTAGGTCTTCTTCTATCACTTCTATGCTGGCACTAGTGTGTGGTATGGATATAGACAACCAGGTTTTTGAGTTCCAAATATGTCTCAACTTTATGCTGAAAAAGAACGTTGTAGCCCCGCTTATGGACTTTGCGAGGGTTATTAGGGATGGGACTTGGCAGCAGCTCCAAGACTTCCAGGTTGGTTCTAGGTTCAGGTATTCCTCTTTCTTGGCCTATTTGATATTGCATCAGAATCCAGACTATTTCACGACATTTATGTCATTAGATTTTTTTGACGAGATTGGCAAAAGGAAGCCAGTTTCGACATGGACTCATGTCATGTCGAAAACCTTTGATTACTATGCATTTTCGGATTTTTTTTTGGCCCCAACTTTGCGGGCTTTGGAGAGAGTTGGGATCGACATGATCGTGTGCCTGTCGCCAAGACAAAAATCTTGGTTGGGAAAACTTGTGCCACCTTGTGATTGGTTTTTTGGCACAGATTTCACCATGCTCCGCATGTGAGGTTTCACCTAGGAGCCCTTCCGGCTCCCCCGCTTTCTTTCTGACAGAGTGCTAGCTCTGGAAGCAATGATGCAGGTGTGTAATATTGACAATGATTACTAGGAGGGGAACATTTAACCTCCTATTTAATAGTGCTGGTCATGTTTGGTTCCGTGTCGCTGATCATGAAAAGGACTTCAAAGATTGATACTTCAAAGATTCTATTTTCAAAGCTGGGTCATCTTGGGTTGGTGGTGATAAATGACACCTGGCAATACAACCCTGAGAATAATTTATCGATGGTTGGCATAAGAATTTCACATCAGCCTCAGCCATTATGGGACCCTCGAAGAAATGTTGAAGAGGGGAATTTAAGGTTATATGTAGGCCTTGAATATCTACCTACTGAGGACATGCGATCGTCACGGCTGAAATTCTACTACATAGTGGGGAAGGCCAACCCAAATTCAAAGATCAATCAGTCCCTATGCGGCCAATTGCAGAAGCTCGAATGGCGTCCTAAAAAAATTCAAGACTTCTATATCTTCCGACAAGAGATTAAGGCAACCACCAAACTTTACGAAGAGGTGGCTCTCGATGAAAAATTTGATGACATATGGGAGAACGCTCATTTGGATGTAAAAAGGTCTCCAAACCCTTCAACATCAGAGCAACAATATAGAAGGGAAGAGATTGCCATAGAGCCCAGAGAGGAAGTAACTCAGAATCCCCCTACCATTGTGGAAGATCCAACGCATGAACAAGATGCTGGTAAATAGCTGGCACAATAGGAGGATTCACATGCAAAAATGTTGGAGCCATCTAGCTCCTCTAAATCAACAAGCAAGCGGCCGAGGACTACCAGTAGTAGAAGGCAGGTCATTGTTGACCTTGAGGATTCTCTGGATGAAAAATGGCCATGAATAGGAGAATCTGGTGGAGAAGAAGAGCAACAAATGGAGGAAGCAGTTGTATTGTCTACAGCTCCTCATGAGCCTCAGGTATCATTTCTTCCCTCTTCTCTCTCTACTATGTCTTTGGTCTCTTCTTCATCTACCCCAACTTTTTCATCTGTACTAGTTTTCTCTGTCGCTAGATATCCCGGGCAGTCGAGTCTCCCCCCTCTTGGTTTCCCACTTTCATCCTCTGCGTTTCATCCCTTACCCGGAGCACAATTTGGTGTGAGTGTTGGGCTCATGAGCCAACAATTCTTATCCCTAATGCCCAGCCTTTCAGTTGGCGCATCTCCAGCCTTTCCTTACACTACATTATCATCCTCGCTGAGCAGCCAATTCATTCCACCATTCTCCCCAACCATTATTACAAGGCCTAGAAAAACCACCGATGCGCTGAGTACGCTATCTTTCTCGCTAGCTGTCCCTCGAGAGTTCCCTTTTGTTGGTGGCCTGGGTATCCCTGCCTAGGAATATTTTTTGCAGGTTGAGGCAAACAAGAGCATCTGAGCTAGCTGAATGAACAAGAGGAGACAAAATGAAGCGACCAGGTAGGCAGAGCCTCTCTTACAAACTATGTTCAATGAGAGCCAAAATTCATTGATGTTTGCAAAGATCACTCCCAACATGATTAAACCGGTAGGGGAAACTCTACCAAGTGATTACTCTGTCAATGCTATTAGGCTAGACTTACAGTAGGCCCATCCATGAGATAAGGTTGAGCTAATGGAGGAGACCTAGAAAATCATGACCACCAATTACCTCAAGCTCAATCGCCAGGCAAGGAAAAAAGAGGAGTAGATATCAGAGCTAAAGGGAAAGGTTGATATCTGGGTAAACAAGTTTAAGGCCCAGGAACATGAGATAAGTCACCTGGAGAAGGAGAGGAGTACTTTTGAATGCCAAATCAAAGCGCTGCAGATTATGAGCACAAAAATCATCCTGACCCTCCAGCATTAGGTTGAGTAGAGCTGAGCAAACGAAGAAAAACTCCGCGCTGAGTCTGTGCAGCTAAGTGAAGGAATGAAGGAGCTCTGACAGAGCACGGATGATGAAATAAATAAAATGAATGCCACTTTAGAGTTGGAGATTCAGAAAACAAAGCGGGCTGAATTGGACCTGGAGGAAAAAGAAAAAGAGGTCTCCACTCTAAGAGAACAAGTGTCCACATTGGACAGAAGCTTATTGGAGCTCAAGGCGAATTTGAACAGCAAAAAAACGGAGTTGGATATTTTGAAGACCCAACCTCTTGCACCATAGATGAGCTCATTGGAGATCGCCAAGGAGTTATATGCATCATACTGGGATAAAGTCAAGGCATTATGCCTTACTTTGCAGCCCACCTTGAAATTTATGGCACAAGTGGCCAACCTTTGCGGAACAGTAAGTGAAACAATACAACAGATATAGGAGGTAACTTCTGATAAGGTTTTGGAGGCTAGGATTTTAATGGGCAAGTTGTATACAACTTCTGATGAAGCTTTGAGTGGCATGGGCATCGAGGAACGAAACAATGATGGACATGGGCGTAAGCATCCTCATCTCTATGCATGAGGCTATTCAATAGGTGGCATAATGCAGGGCCAGGTTGAACCAGGTTACCAATGACATGCGAGCGAAATTTTCCTGCTTAACTCAAAGAGGCCTCCCTTCGCCCTTCATTGCAGATTGAGTGGTAGTGGGTGTTGAACACATTGTTGCTATGATTGAGGAGAAGAAGCAAGACCTTTCTGTCTTCCAATATTTTGATCAATCTTCGACCATCGAGAAAATTAAGGGGATCATGAATTAGTTGGCACAACTCTTCTTCCAGCTGGAATTAGAGACGAAAATATCTTGCAGATTGCCTTTCAAGACAATTATCGATCTCAAGTGGGGTCATGAAAATCTGTGAGCTCTCTTCGTGCTATCGAACGAAGTCTAAACAAGTCTGCAGGCTGCCCTCTTAAGGTTATGAGCAATTTTGGGATGCTGAACCAAAGTTTCTGGGGTTCTTCATTCCGTGAGCAAAATGCCCCTATGAGTCGCCAAACTGTTTCACAAAAAACTACTAAAGCCTTCGCGATTTTTATTTTTATCTTTGTGGCTGCGCCATACCTTTCAATTACTCACTACATTTGGTGTGTACCACGTGGCTTCCTCTCGAAGCTTTCTACTTTTCCTTTTCACTTTGCTTTGGCCGATCTTCGTCTGTGTGATGCGTGGCTTTCTCTAGTCGCTTTCCGAGCTGGGCCCACCTTGCATTTTCTATCGCTCGGTGAGTGCCACATGGTTCCCTCTCAGAGCTTTTCACTGGGCATTACTTCATCTTTTTTCTGGTCCCCGTCTACTCGACACGTGGCAGTTCTTATTTGTGCAATGGTTATCTTGGAGTTGTTGCTGCGTCATTGGTTCTCGAGCTGTCGCATTTTCTCCTTTGGCGTCATGTGTTCATTGCTGCTACTGCATGGTTTTCTATTCACTACGGGGGCATTTATGGCGCATTGTTGGGATTCCATTTTATTCCCTGGCGGCTCGAGGTGATCAGGGGCATTGATGTTTTCTCTTGGCTTTCTCTCTTTGTGGTGATTCAGGCGATGGACTGGCCTATTTATGCGGCCCTTTTCTCTTTTATTAGGTTGTTGTTAAGTTGCAAAAAACTCTCGAGCACTGGGAAGAAGCCTTTGTAATAATTTTATTAAATTTGAAGACTCCAGACTGTGCCAAATCAATTCGGCCTTTCTGTTTTTCATGCATTTAGCAAGACTGTTAGTCTGTGTTGTTATCTTCTTATATTGTATGAATGCCTGTTCTTCAGCTTTTGTGATCTTTCATAGCTTAATAAATACAGATCATGTTTTCTCAACTCCTCTGTGTTGGCTAAGGTTATGCTAGATTATGCTATGTAAATTAGAGGGTATTTGTTACTTTTAAAGTGCTTTTGAGAAATTTTTTTGATAAACAACATTTTGGTGGTTCAGACCTTTGCATCCTGCACTGTGCTTTGGTAATTTTGTCTATGATTTTGGCACATCTCCTGTAGTGTAGATTTTATATTTCACTATCTTTCTAACCTTTTACCTTCCCCACTAAATAAAGAGTCGGCTTCGATAAAATCCTGAAGGTCACTTAGCTAGCGCACTATATCCCACAATAGCTAAGTTTCCCATAAGACTACTACTACTTGCAATATCTTGCGTCAACAGTTCTCATTAGTGATGTTATTATGTTTTATTAATTAGAGGTCGTAGATCATCATGTCACAATGGTTAGGGAGGTGATTTATATTAGTCATTTTATTTTATTTTGAAAATTTTATGATTTTTCAAAAATATGTAGTTTCTAAAAAAATGTAGAATGATATTTTTAATTATTTCAAAGTCATGCAATTATATATTTTTTTATAATAATCATATTCTTTTTATTACAATTATCTTCCAATTCATATGATCGTGCAATTTAATTGACATGCTTATGTTACACAATGTTTGGTTCAAATGGTACAATTCTATCTAATTTAATGGAACTTCTAATTAATATTATAATTAAGTATTTTGATCCTTTTCTTTGTATTATTTCCATGTAAAATGAGACTAATATTTATTGTTTTGTGTATAGAACATCATTGAGGTACATGAGAGGTCAGATAATGCTATGTTGTAAATACAACATACCCTAGATTATGGTGTACCACTATTAATAAGAGGTCTTTATTTTATATTGTTGGACTTAGATTCGTGCAAAAGTTACTTGTGCAATGATATTATATGGTTAGATGTTGACTTCACTACTAGAGTGATGGGACTCCAATACATGCACATATCATTTTTGATACAAGAGATTACCATTACTTCAAGAGGAGTACGGATAATTTTGAGACTTCTAGTATAAGGCCAACATTTGACATGATATGAAGATAATAGAAATTGTGACTCAAGTGAGTGCCTTCAAGTGTTTAATAGGGCCTCTATTCTATAGTACGTAGGGACATGCTCTTTGTATGCATATTGATTACAATATTGAAAATGCTAAATAGGAGAGACATAATATTAACATATTTGATAGTCCATAATTTTCAAACCATGAATAATGCCCACATACTTTATTTTTGTGGGGTACATATATGACAATACATTTATATGATGATATGCATAGACTCATGTATGAGTATGGTGAGACCATGATGGTTGGGACATTGTTGCATTGATAAACATTTGAGCATATAACTATTATGAGGTCATTGAGTCTTTCCTTGGAGGAATTAAAGGATTTCCCCCACATAGTGGTGGAACATGTGCATAGTTAGAGATTAATGAGTATTGAGATTAGAGTACTAGGGATAGACAATCATTGGTTTGGTAGATTTAGACATTGTATGGAGACCCTATGCATTTCTACCTAGATGATAACAAGTAGTACAAAAGTTAGTTTTCCCATGTATGTGCTCACTATATTCTCTCTATGGTAATACCTAATATGTTGGGAATTAAGGTGTCTCAACTTTGACAATTCCTAAGTTATTTATTTATTATTGTTTAAACAAAAGTGATAAGACACTAAAATTTTATTGAATAGAAAAGGGATTACACGAGTTTCAAAATTGAGCTCCTTAAGAGGAAATACAAACATGATTGACCACTGAAGTGTCGAGGCTCCATAAGAACAATATTAACAAGATATAACCATGTGTCAACCAAAATTCTAAGAAAACCACAAGCATCAAATAGATTGGAAAGGAGTATAAAAAATGGCTCCAAAAGAGCAAGTACAATCCATAAATTTTACAATCAAATGTTGAAGCTCCATAGTCACAATTAACAAAATCACATTTGCAAGGTAATACAATTCTTGGACTGATACAAAACAAAATCCAAAGGAGAAAAATATTTTCTTCACTTTTAAAGCCGAGAAAGAATATTCTTGAATTATAATCCATGTCAAAACTCCATCAGATGGGATTAACCTATAGCACATATAGAAATAAAATTCCCAACAAGCCCATGCATCTGAAGACAAAAATGGGGAGGAAGGTGCAGAAGATATAAACATGAACTAACAACAAGTTGTACCAAAAAGAAACCCTAAATATAGTAAGTAGAAAAAGAAAGGTGGCAAGCGATAAAAAACCATAGCCATCCTTAAATCAAAATCCACTTTTTTGTAGAGGACACAAAATCATTAGGAGGGAAATAAGGTTGAGAATGGGGTTCAACCAAAGCATTCCTGATAAGAAATTGAACAACATAAAAAATATTTTGAAGCATTACATAAACATTTTTGCCCAGTCGGGACTGCAACCAATTAAGTCTGCAATTGAATTCATATGAGAACTCATGAAGGAAGCCATGTGCCATAGAACTAAGAAGAGTATCAAAGGAGTTATCAGAGAGCAACAATTATCGGTAGAGAAAACCTCCAACCATATTCATTCCATGCATTATCTTATATCTGTCGAGAATTGGTTGGAGGTTCGAAAGGGGAAAAAATGTGGGAGAATGTAGGTACCTGCTGTTGGGAAAAGAAACCCAACTAAAGTGGGAAAAGAAGAAAACACATACAATATAATGGAGACATCAAGACAAGGAGGAAAAATATATGCTATTCATTCAACTATCCAAAAAGATTACAATCCAAATGATTTACTAACAAAAACTCAAAGCAAAGATCTGTACATTCTTTCATACAATAAACAACGCACTTCTGGCGGATAGGAGAAAACTGACTGTTGCTGTGTGCTGGAGAAATTACAAAGCACTGATCCTCAGCTACTGTAGGTTCACATAAACATTCCTCTATTGTCTTCTTCTTCTACTCTTTGTCTTCTGTCTCACTCTGCAGTCTAACTGAAAAACATTCTAACTGTTGCTTTTGTCTTTCCCAGTAATCCTTCCAAAACTGGCACTCAAATTTCAAACTTACCTACGAGTAATAAATTTTCTGCCAAAATTAATTAGGATAGCAAGTTTGTCAGTCATGACAGAGGGAGGAGGATCCCAATAGATCACTATTTTTAATGCAATTAGTTGGAGGCTGCTCAAGATTAAATATTTTGACACTCCCCCTTAATCTTGAGTCTTTTTGCTTTTCATCACCATTCAAAAGTTCTAGCGCAAAAGTTTTGGAGCAAGGGTCTTCAACGCAATCCTATTTTTCATCACTCTACGAAACTTCTGTCGCAACAAACCAAAATTTCTAGAGCATCGTAGAAAATTTTTCAGTGCATCGACGCTTTTCTATGTTTTCTAGAACACAAGTTCCGACACATTCCTGCATATCCAGCCTATCTCTTAGGCGTTCAAAGGATTCTTTTGACAATACCTTTATAAAAATATCAACAAGTTGTTGCTCTGATCTGTAGTACTGAAGCTTGATCTCTCCATGCTCCACTAACTCCCTTATGAAATGGTAGCGGATTTCTATGTGTTGTCTTCATCCATGAAAGATGGGATTCTTAGTCAAAGCGATAGAAGACACATTGTCACAAAATATGGTTGTACCATCTTCTTGCTGCTCATTCAAATCTGTAAGGATTCTTCTAAGCCAAATAGCTTGGCATGCCGCCAAATTTGCTGAAAAATATATTCCGCTTTAGCCATGGAGAGAGAAACTATGGGTTGCTTCTTTGATGCCCATGATATTTCTCCTGAACCCATGTGGAACAAATATCTCGAAGTGCTTTTTTTTTCATCTACATTTCCTGCCCAATCATTGTCTATGTATCCAACTAGCTGAAACTCATTGGAGGTGGTGTACATAATGCCATAGTATTTCGTGCCATTGACATACCTGAGAATTATTTTTCCTGCTTGCTAGTGTGTGTCCTTAGGTTGCTCCATGAACCTATAAATCAGTTTTACCGCATACATCAGATCAAGTCTTGTTGCTGTCAAATACATGAGGCTTCCAACCATGCTCTTATAGAGCGTTGGGTTAACATCACTGCTGCTATCCTCTTTGCTTAATTTCAGACCTATAGCTATTGGAGTTGGGGCTGGTTTTTTTCCAACATTCTAAATCTCTTCAAGATTTGATTAGCATAACTTGATTGTGAAATAAAGATGCCATCATCTATTTGTTGGACCTCTATGCCTAGGAAATATTTTAGCAAACCTAGGTCTATCATTTCAAACTCATTTTTCATTGCCTCTTTGAAATCAAAAATGAAAATATTACTATTCCCTGTTAAAATTAAATCATCTACATACAAAATAGCAATAAGTATCTCACCATCGGCTACCTTGATGTAGAGTGTGGGCTCACTACCACATTTTTTGAAGCCATTGCTTAAAAAGTACATATCAATTCTATTGTACCGTGCTCGTGGTGCTTGTTTCATCTCGTAGAGATATTTTTAGAGCCTGTAGAATTTGTCTTCTTCCCCTAGGACTTCATAGCCAGGTGGCTACTCCACATACACCTCTTATTTCAACACTTCATTCAAGAAAGCTGACTTTACATCCATTTGTAATACTCTCCATTTGTGTTGGGCTGCAATTGCTAGGATTTCCGGCACTATTTCCAGCCTTGCAATTGGTGCAAATGTCTCATCATAATCTTTTCTAGGTTGTTGTTTGTATCCCTTAACAACCAGCCTTGCTTTATGCCTTTCAAATTTATCATCAGTAGTGCATTTGGTCTTATAGACCCACTTAACTCCAATGGTTGATTTCCCTTTGGGTAAATCAGTAAGATCCCATGTTTTGTTTCTCACTATGGCATCCAACTCTTCATCCTGGAGTTACAACATTTTTCTACTTTCACAGCTTCTTCAAAATACATTGGATCATTGTGAGAAAACAAAGCAAAATCTAAGGTTTCATCAAAATCTTCAAACCTTGTGTTGTCATAAATTTCCCTCACACTTCTAGTCTTCTGTGGCATCAATGATGCAAGCGTAGGGTCTGAATTTTTGGAGCTGCTTGACTTCTGGTCTGATGAAGAAGACAACTATTGTAAATTTCTGGTGCATCTATCTTGTTGTTATAAACTTTCAGAACATCTGCCCTGCTGAAGGGTTTTGACGCATCTGTTCTGCTGAGAAGTTTCAGCACCTTTGTTTTGCTGAATTTTTTTGGAGCTACTGCTATTGTTTTTTGAACTTCTGACACATCTGCCTTATGTGGCTACTTCATCCTCAAAAGGTATTGAAACAAAAATACCTGTGTTGCTATCAATTGTTCCATCCCATGACTCATTTTCAATGAACTCAACATGCCTGTTGATCACCACTTTCTTGGTGATGGGATTATACAATCTATAGGCTTTGGATTCTTCACTGTAGCCTATAAAAATACGTTTTTCACCTTTGTCAGCAAATTTATGCCTTTTTTATTTTGGCACGAGAGCATATGCCACACATCCAAATATTCTAAAATGCTCTACACTCCATTTACATTTTTTCCACGCTTCTTGTGGAATCCTATCACACACGACCTTTGTGGGGAACCTATTTAGAATGTGGATTGTTGTTGCTACATCATCACCCCAATTTTCATTTGACAAACCTTTTTCCTTCAACATGCTTCTTGCCATGTCTATGATTGTTCTATTCTTTCTTTCAACCACTCCATTTTTCTATGGAGTATACCTGGCTATGAGTTGTCTTTGAATACCATGAGACTTGCAAAAATTCATAAATTCATGAGAGATATACTCTCCCCCTCTATCTTTTCTGAAGACTTTAATATAATGGCCACTTTTATTTTCAGCCAAGGCCTTAAACTCCTTTAACTTCTCAAATGCATCTGATTTGTTCTTCAAAAAATACACCCATATTTTTCTACTATAGTCATCTATGAGTGTCATAAAATAAACATTTCCTCCTAGGGTTGGGGTCTTCATGGGACCACACAAATTTGAATGCACCAGCTCTAATGGTTCTCTAGCTCTCCTAGAATGCCCTGATTGAAAGGGTTTCCTATGTTGTTTAGCTAGGATGCATGCTTCACACTTTCCATTGGGCTCTACAATTGTTGGTAGGCCCCTAACCATTCCATTTCTAGCTAAAAGACTTAAACTAGAATAACTTAAATGCCCATACGTCAAGTGCCAAAGCTTGGATGGATCTTGGATGACCGTTTTGAAGGTTGAATGCTACGAGCCTATTGACTGTGCTGAGATTTTCATTTTGAGGGGAAACATTTGGTTCTTTATCATTTGAACCGCTACCATAACTCTCTTGCTTCCGTCCTTGTCATAGATGATGCATTCTCCTTTCTCCATCAACACCTTATAGCCATTTTGGACCATCTGTCCAATGCTCAAGAGATTGTGCTTCATTCCAGGGGCATAAAAGACATCATGGTTTTTTCTTTCTTCACCATGCTTGTTTTGTAGGCACACTATGCCTTTGCCCATGACTGGAACCTTCACATTGTTCCCCATTTTGATTTCAAACTTAATGTTGCTGTCAATGGAGGAAAATAAATTCTGGTTACCACTCATGTGGTTACTACAACCATTGTCCAAGTACCAAACTTCATCGCTGCCTTGTTCTGCAGGATTGAAAGCAATGAACACTTGTGATTTCTTTTCATTTTCAGCCTTGTTTTCATTCGCCATATTTGCATTTTGGCTCCCTTGGTCACGTTGTTTCTTCCTGCATTCACTTGCATAGTGACCATACTTGTGACAGTAGTAATGCTACACATTGCTCTTATCTTTCCTCTGATTTGAGTTGTTGTTCCTTGTATTCTGGAAGTCAGATTGATAAGTGTTGGCTTCCTCTTTGTTTTTTGAGCCTCCTCTTTCGGAGTTTCTTCTACCTTTGCCTCTTTGACCTCTTCATTTTCCATTTCTTCCTCTTCCCTTGCCTCTTACATTTGCTTGTGCTTTGAAAGCTTGTTCTTGGGAAGAGTTTGCTGACCTATTCAGGTGCTACTCATTGGTTTGAAGTGAACCCATTAACTCATGAACTAACAATGTAGAGAGGTCCTTTGCCTTTTCTATGGAAATAACCACCGGGTTAAATTTTGTAGGTAGGCTTCCGAGAATCTTCTCCACAATCTTCTATTCTTCCATAGTTTCTCCATTTGTCCTCAACTGGTTAATCAAGGTGGAAGCCCTTGTATGGAAATATAGAATAGACTCGATGTACTTCATTTGCATGGTCTCAAAATCTCTCCTTTGTAGCTATAGTTTCACTGACCTGAATCTCTCGGTCCCTTTGCAGGTGGTTTGAAGTATATCCCATGCCTCTTTTGCATAACAAGCTGCTGCTATTCGAGGGAAAACAGCCTCTGTTAAGGCTGCCTCAATCAAACTGAAGGATTTTGCATCATTTTTCCTTGTCTCCTTCAACTGGTTCTTTTGGGGATTGGTCAATGCTGCATATGCATTTGGGCCAGTCACATTTGTGAACCCATTTGCTACTAACTCCCACAAATCATTTGCTACAAGAATGGTTTTCATTTTCTTTGCCCAAACATCATAATTTTTTCCATCAAATATAGTTGGCTACTGCCAACTCCTACTATCTCCTCCAACCATTTTTCTAAATGAGGAAGACTACAAATACCCAGAAAAAACCAAAGGGTTTTTCTTCACTTTCTAGAAAAAACTAGGACTTTCCCAAATACCCAGAAGCTAAGATTTTGTCATAGCACACCTAGGACTATAGCTAGGGATTTAAAAACTAAATGCCTAGACAAATTAGGGCTCTGATACCAATCTGTTGGGAAAAGAAACCCAACTAAAGTGGGCAAAGAAGAAAAAATAGACAATATAATGGAGACAACAAGACAAGGAGGCAAAATATATGCTATTTCAGTCAACTATCCAAAAAGATTACAATCCAAATGATTAACTAACAAAAGCTCAGAGAAAAGCTTTGTACATTGTTTCATACAATAAACTACACACTTCTGGTGCATAGGAGCAAACTGAATGTTGCTACATGCTAGAGAAATTCCGAAGCACTGATCCTTTGCTGTTGTAGGTTCACATAAACATTCCTCTGTTGTCTTCTACTGATTCTCTTTATCTTCTGTCTCACTCTTCAGTCTAACTAAAAAACATTCTAATTGTTTCTTTTGTCTTTCCCATAAATCCTTCCAAAACTGGCACTCAAATTTCAAACTTACCTACCAATAATAAATTTTCTGCCAAAATTAATTGGGACATCAATTTTTTCAGTCACGACAGAGGGAGGAGGATCCCAATGGATCGTTACATTTAATGCAATTAGTTGGAGGCTGCTCAAGATTAAATATTCTGACACCTGCAAGAAACTTCACCATCTCAAAGCACCAAAGGACATCCATTAGATTAGATAGGATGCGAGATGCAATTTCATCGGGAATAGCCATTGAATGAGAGTCCATCCAATCTTCCCCCAAAATTGTAGAGATGGTGTCAGCAACCTGATTAAACTCAATGATAAATGTTCTTATGATCTTATTAGTAGATAAAGGATTGGAGTCTCTAATCTCATGAAAATGAGGAGGGATATAAATTCTAAAAGATAACTCCATTGCATCAACAAAAAAGAGCAACCACATCTCATGAATAGAGAACCTCTAAAAAAATATTAATAGAGTAAAAAATACCCACAAAGCATGCAATAAGTAGCCACACATAAGAAAATTTATGAAACTAGTACCTCATTGTACCATTAGGAGGTGCGGAACCACAAACTTGAATTAAGAGGGCCTAGAGATGCACCATAAATCATGCAAGAAAATCATTTGTCACAAGAATAACATTCACCATTAAGACTTGTCAAATCGAATAATCTTAAGAATCAGTGTCCCCTAATGGAGGAACCATGAAAAATAGCCATTCACTAACATCTGTTAGTGTGAGGCATCCCCACATAGGTGGATGAAAGTGAAAAGTTTGGAAATGCATCTGTTCCCCAATTTAGTTGCCAAGAATATATGTGAATGGCCAAATTTAGACACTCCAAGAGCCAATGTGAAATGATATTAAAAAAGAAAAAGTGATTTAGAAGTCACATTTTGAGGTACACATATCAAAGATGACCATTTCCAGCCCCCAATACATTAAACGTTCATGAGAGGAGGCCACACACATGAAAGGAGTGTGAACAAAGAAATTGCCCAAAATGAATAAATAATTTTTAATAACTGTGCAAGTCTTTATTAGTGCCAATGAAACAACCAAAATAAATTTTGGTAAAATAAATAATTTCTTAAAATTTCCCTCAACCAAAAGAATATTTTGATAATTGTGCAAGGATTTATCATTTCCAATGGAATAACTAGAATAAGAGTTGGCATTGAAAGAAAATTCAAACCTTTTTCTATGAAAATTTAGATATCGGTTACCCAAGCATTATTACCACCATACCAATGTAACCTAGAATGAAAGAAACCATATTAGAAACCCTTAATCAAGGGAAGAGTGAGATACAATCTTGCCTCAAGAATTCTTGAAAACTTATTTGATCATCAATAACTCTATTTTTGAGTGCGTTTGCAAGGAGATTAGGTTCTCTGTAGCAATGTAAAATTTGATAAGAAGAAATTTTTCCAAGTAGAGTCAACACATGAGATAAAAGGTAGTCAAGGTGCCATGATTTGGAGTTTTTATTTGAGATAGCCGATATTGTCACCATTGAATCCCCCTCAATAACTAATTGTGAGATAGAAAATTTTACTGCCAATTGTAGGCCAATTCTTATAGAATTGAATTCAACAACATTGTTTGTGCCTTAAACTAAAGATTCAAACACAACCCTAATATAAATACCCTACCAATCTCTTATAATTGCAGCTACCCCAAATTTTCCAAGGTTTCGCCTAGAAGCCCCATCAAAATTCAATTTAATGAAACCCCATGGAGGTGGGGACCATTTAACAAGTTTTCTTTCTACTTGAGGGTGATTACTCTGCACTAAACCAGGTTTAGGTAGTAAAAGAAGGGGCTAGTTCTTGAGGACAAGTGAATCCTAAGATGAAAAGACTTTTTATTCGACTGAGCATTTCTATAAATACTTGACATGGTCACTTCTAAAATGGAAATTTATATTTTTTGAATCACTTGATGTAGTTCCAAGGCATTTTTCCTGAAAATGTGGTTGTTTCTTTCTATCCACAAGTTCCAAATGATAATTGAGGGGCTTACTTCCTAGATACAGGAGAACATGGAGTTTGGGTATAGAGTTGGCCAACTTAGAATTTTTTTTATAATTGAGTTATGGAGAGGTCTCATCAAACCTAGCTTCCTCATTAGCCAAGTCCAGTACTGATGAGAAAAGAAGTAATCAATAAGAAGGTGGTCTTTGGATTTATAAGACTTTCCACACAAGACACATGGGAATAAAGGGGTTATACCCAACCTGTCAATTCTCATTCCACTCAAGATTCTATCTTTTAAAGCAACCCAGGAAAAAGCACGAGCTTTAGGAAGAGTATGAGGACCCCAACAAAGTTTGAAAGGACAGGGGTAGAATGTGATGGTTCATTTAAGTAATTTTATCCATATTTCACATTGTAGCTAACTGATTTGGCTCTGGTCCATATTATTTATCATGTTTGTTAGATAAATAAATTTTTTGTTTATTGAGTTCAGACATAAGAGTCTTTCAAATGTTTCGGATCTTGAAGGAAACTAAAGTCTTTCCATTTTGTGCCTTGGTAAGGGTCCCCCAGATCCAAAGATAAATAGTCTTTTACTTTGTTTCCCTGGAGGGCTTTAAGATTAGATTCAATTTGGCCCCAATTTCCAATCATCTTAAGAGGTTTGTGTCTATTCCAAGCATCCTCCTGAAAAAAAGCTTTTTCACCATTGTTAATTAACCAAGAAAGATGTGGGAGGAGTACAGATCTACAAGAAGAGATAAAATTCAATATTTTTAAACCGAGAGGGAGCTCTCTTTGAGTAAAAATTCTTTCTCTATCCAAGGAGTCTAAATATTTATGTTTCATAATTTGGCACCATTTGGTGTTAGGTTTAGAGTAAATTATCCAAACCAGTTTCCCCCTAGAGATTTATTTTGTAAGAAGAGATCCCTTAGACTAGAACCTCCACACAATTTAGATTTGCACATAGATTCCTAGGCCACCAAAGGAAGCTTCCTCTTTTGAGTGACATTTTTCACACATAAAAAATATCTGCATACTTTTTGTAAATCCAAGCCCTTCCCTTTAGGGAGTTTAACTATTTCCATTAGGAAAATTGGAAGGGATTGCAATAATTCTTTCAACATTACCATATTACCCACAAAGAGATCCATTTGGATCTACAAAGCATGATACGGGTAGATGTAGAAGCAATTATCTTATCCCAAAAGTCATGTTTTTCTTTTCCTTAGAAAAAGAGGATACCCAAGTATTTGGAAGGGAGTGATTCACACTAGAAGCCCCAAAATTTTAATATCTAATTTTTAACCATGGGGTTGACATTGATGAAGAAAATTTTGGATTTTTTGTATTACATGATTGACCCGAGTAAGAGCAATAGTCAATTAGGACATTCTTTATTACTTCTTCTTCCTTCATGAAATATTGACCAAACAAAAGAGTATCACTTGCAAAGAGGGAGTGAGATATTGGCATAGGAAAAGGTCAAACAAAAATACCCTTCTACAACCTGGAAGAGTGGGCAGCTAAAATAGATCTTCTCAAAGCCTCCACCATTAGAATAAAGAGAGATGGGGAGAGAGGGTCAGCTTGTCTTACACCTTGTGTGGGACCAAAAAATCCTTGTGGGGAACCATTAACAATTATTGACAGTTTAGCACCTAAAATACAAGAGTAGATCCACTTACACCAACTATGGCAAAAGCCAAAATTCTCCAAGACAACCATTACAAAATTCTAGTCAACTTTGTCGTAAGCTTTCATCATGTCTAATTTCAAAACTACAACATGATATCTATCCAACATAATTGAATATAGGACCTCATGTGCCAATATAGCTCCTTCCAAAGTATCCTTTCCTAGGACGAAACCACCCTTTTCATCTAAAATAATGAGAGGGGGGATTTTTTCTAATCTTAAAGCTATTGCTTTAGTGAAAATTCTATATATCATGTTGCATAGAGAAATAGGTCTAAAGTATTTAAAGGTCAAAGGGTCTAAATTTTTAGGAATGAGAGAAACAAGAGTTGAGTTGAATTATTTTAACACATGAATATGTTAAAGATATCAAGTTTCCACAATCCATCTTGTTTGTTTGAATCTGATTTCTGGATTTGATTGTGTCAATGTTTTTCCATCAGATGAAGAAACATTGACACAATCAAATCTAGAAATCAGATTCAAACAAACATGAATATGTTTCTTCTTAATTCTTCTAGAGAAAGAAGGATGTCCTTTCCCACAAAATCCCAACATTAAAGAAGGGATATAATTGTTTATTATCACATTTCCTACCAAAGGTTTGTCAAGATTATTTGCTGCTAATAAATTTTTGAAAAAAAGAACAACCTCAACACCAATGTCTTTTTCCATTACTAGACTGTCCCACAAAAGAGGATTGAATGGAAACAATCCTATTTGATTGCCTCTCAATTTTTACAGAGGAATGATTTTTTTTTGAATTTTTATCCCCTTCCTTTAACTAGATTTCTCTCGATTTTTGTCTCCAATAACATTCCTCCAAGTAGCAAGAATCTCCTCTAATTCAGCTTTTAGATTTTTTTCCTTGACGAACAATGAAGTATCCATGCCTTTCTTGATTGTAATTTCATAAATATTAGATTATTCCTCCTCCACCCTACCTTTTTAGAGAAGATATTCTTAAAATGGTTTACATTCCACTCTTTTATTCCGTTCTTAAGATATTTCAAATTTTTACAAAGTTGACCATACATTCTTGATCCTTCTATGAAAGGAAATTTTGACCACCAATTTTTCAATAGTGGGAAAATATTTGTATCTCTAAATCACATTTCTTTAAATTTAAAGTAGCCCTTGCTAGACGTTCTTTCTTCAAAAAAATTAAAGAGATAGGAAAGTGATCTAACCCAAAAAAAGTGTGGATGACTGAGGAGAAGTCCCATGAAGCATTTAACCAATTATCAAAAAGTAAAAAATAGTCTAATCTCTCAACAATTTGAGATGAATATTTGCACTTGTTTGTCCAAGTAAATCTTCCATTTTTTGGAGTACAATCATACAGTTTATTGCTAAGGATGAAATTATTGAAATCCTCCATCACTTTGGTAGGAGGAATAATGCCACAAGATTTCTCTGAAGTGTTTTGTATGGAATTGAAATCACTAGAAAAAATCTAAAATTAATTTTTAGTTGATACAAAGAGTGCGGAGAGGTGTCTCCAAAGTTGTTTTTTGCCAACAATAGATAATGGGCCATAGATATTAAAAAGAAAAAAATGATTGTTTATTTGCAGACATTTGAATGAGACTTGAGTCCAGTTGTCTTTAGCATCAAGTAATTCCACCACTATATAACACTTATTCCATAAGATTATCAATCCCACCAAAGTCCCTTGGCTAGGAGAAGCAAAAATAACCCAATTCTACCATGAATCAAAGAAATTCAAAGCCATTTGTACTGAAAATTTCATCTCTTGAAGGAGTACAACATATAAGAAAGAGCTTAAGATTTGATGCTTGATTAAGCATTATTTGTTAAGGGAATTTAAGCCCCTAACATTCCATGAAAGGACCCTCATTTTTCTTGAGGAGAGATACCGTCTCTCCTTAGGCATAGATTCAATTATGAGGTGTTGCACCCCATAGCCAAATCAAGATGATTATATCGATGTAGTTCCCCTTCATTCTCACCATGGATGTGCAAGTAGTTGGTTTGGAACTTGGAAATGAAGGTAAAACAATAGGGATATTTAAAGGTATGTGCTAATGATGTTACACATTTGAGATTGTATAGTATGAATTTATGGACTATGTGTGAAGGATAGGTTCATCATGATGTGAGTGTTTGTTTATATATATGCACGACCATTTTGTGTGTTGCAGGTTGTAGGTACTAGGCATCAACTCCACTTGAATTGGTAGGTTTGAGCATGCCTCGAAACCAATGGATAAGTTGACCAGAGATAACACTTGGTCCCCTACCCTAGCCATCATCCTCAAAGAGGAAAATTATTTGGTTGGATACCTTGTTAGTGTTGTCATTTTTTTCTGTGGTCAGATGGTGTTGCTTGAGATCTTGCTTTCTACTCTGGTTAGGGTTCAGGTAATTTATTGGCATTTGGTTTATTTAATTTAAAATTGTTGATAAATGATTTTGGTTATTTGGCACATTTAAAATAAATTATTGATTAAAAAGGTACTTTTATAAATAAATATAAAAATATTTATAAATAATCATAGTTCATAATAAAATAAATTTGTAATGTAACATTAAATAATAGTAATTTAATAAATAAATAAAAAGTTATATGGTTGGGTTATAAATTTAATTATAAAATGTAAATATTTTGGGGGTAAATCATTTTACCCTGAGTGAATTGAGAATCTATCATAATTATGGAGTTTAAATAAAATATTTTAATAGACTATTGATTTAATAAATTGAAACTTACTATAATCAGTTGGAAATTCCCATGCAACGAATTTGGCTTTGTCCTTCTTGTAAATATTTTGGGGGGTTTTAGTTTTTGGGGGAGAAGGGAGAGGGATTTGTTTTTTGGGGGGAGAAATATTTTGGTAAGAAGGGTTATAATTATCTAGATATGTTGTGGAGGAACACCATTGCAAGATTTTGGAGATAGATTATATGGATCCCCTCATCATTGATTTGAGATAATAATTGCCAATCATGTACCACAGGTATGGGAAACATTCACCTGTGTTTCTTGGAATTTGTTTATATGGAGAAATGTGTGTTGGTAGAATAATAGCATGGTTGATAGCTAAAAATATTTGGAAAATTTGGGTAGCCTCATCATAGATGTAAATGTATATTCTTACCTACACTTTGATAGTGAGAATTCTTCCAATATTTTGAATTAGGCCCATGCCTGACAATGTTGTTTACATGAAAGTTTCGTAAGCCCTTAAATAAGTTGTTTGAGTATACAGTGTTGTCAATATCATCCAGGTATTTTTTTAAGTCCTCTAACTCTCAATATCCTTACCTTTGAACCTCACCACTCCTACTCGCTTTTGCACATATGTTTTAGAGAAGAAAATAAGTCACAACATTTTTAGGATCCAACCATAAAGAAACGATGCTTGGAATACTCAGTCTATATTCATATGCGATCCATATGCACTGTAGAGTTTATTGGCATCTTAGTAGCAAGGTTTAGGGTGTCCCCAAGATATCCAACATGGGTATGAAGGTCAACTACACACACCTAATGATCAACTATGTATGTAATGCAATAAGGGTTTCTGATGTGTGAGTTATGCACACCCTCATTTGCTAAACCTGCAAGACTGCATACACCTAGAAAACAAGCAAAGATTACAATGTTAGGATGCATTCCAGAGTGCTTCACTAATTCTAAGACTTTGAGAGCTTCCTTGTGGAATCTATTCTATGCATATTTTACAATCATTGCATTTCATGATAGGACCCCTATTTATATCAGCCATTTTCATTTTCTTGAAAGTTTCTAAAGCCTTTTCAAAAAATCTAAATTGTGTGCACCCTGCTATTATTTCATCCCATGTGAAGAGATATCCTTGAGGCTCTCTATTAGCCAAGCCGCATGCCCTCCCTCTTCTTTTAGCATCGTTGCATTTGCATCACCTTAGGTTAATTTATGTGAGCTTTAAAGTTCATACTATATCTTGAAATATCACCTTGATCATTTTTCTATATGATTGACATTTCGACAATCTTTATATATAAACATATTTTCTGGTTAATGTTAAAATAAAGTTTTAGAAGAGGTAAAAATGATATGCAATAAAATATTAGTTAATAAAAGATTTTAACGGGATAAGTATGGTTAAAATAGGTATTTAACCTTGGTGTAGATAATTGAACTATGTATTTAGTTTAAGTAAACTGATTTATTTTGTACATTTAGACATTCAAATTATCTTGATTGATCCTATAAACTTGGTCTTGATTTTACTAACACTAGTTCATCTTGAATCATCTCCTCTGCTAGTCATTTAATTAAATAATCATTATTTAATTAAATTCATCATATTTCATCTCTTAATTAAATAAATCAAATTTATCCAATTAAGTCATCATCTTCTATTAATTAAATAAATTATTTTGTTTAGTTAATCCTATAGTCCCTCTTTTAATTAAATAATTCATTTTATTTAATTAATCTCTAAAGTCATCTCATTTAAATTAAATAAATTTATCTTTATTTGATTTAAAACTAACACAATTCTCTTTAATAAAATAAATTAAACTTTATTTAATTAAGTCTAAATTCACATTCCTCTCAACTTTGATTTAAATCAATCCAAAAATCTAAATCAAATTGTCACATCAGCTAATCTCCTTTTAAATTAATCAAATCTCGATTAATCTTAATCTTAATCCCTCAAATCCTCTAGCTTTTTCAACTTGCACAAGTAAATCATTTTATTTGATTTATTAAATCTCCTATTTTCTCTCAACATGGCATCAAAGAGTGAATATTCTTCAAATTCAAAAATCCCTCCAAAAGGGTGTGTACATCCAACAAGGCATTAAAAGCCTCTTACATGTCCTTTTCCTTGAGCCAAGTTGCATTAACTCCATTTATTTCTCCCTCTAACTTATCATTTCATCAATTTCAAATATCCACCTAATAGCTCATTTATGTGCACATTCATCAAAATGGGCTCCACCTTTGTCCTCTCACATGTTGACAAGTGTCCTTTTGCTACTGGTTGGTCTTTTGTCCCACATTCATCCATTTTTCCTCTTTCTCCATCATTCTCTTCTATAAAAAAAATTCTCTCATTTGGATTTGGATCCACAACCTTAGGAATTTTGATCCACAACTTCATGCAACATTACCATATTCAAGTTTTGAGCAATCTCCATCCATTTTCATATTGTCATAGCTAGGTTATGTAGAAATTTCACCAAGGAACATCAAATCTTCACCATTGATCATCAAGCTTGCAAGGAATTGGGAAAGGGCCATTTTGCACATCAAATTGGCACCAATTCTCCCATGGGATTAAGAGTTTGATCATTTAAATAGGATTTAATAGCTTTTTTTATTGTGTTCTTCATATTATTTCTTGTTTTCATGTTTCAAATGGATTTCATGGGGAATGTTGTTTCTAACTTGTATATTGGACTAATTGTGTGTTTGTTCTTTGTGTTTGTGCGGGTCTAGGATCACCATTCATATTTTTGCACTAGAAGGAGGGAAATATTTTAAAATTAATTTGTTTTTTTGGTAAATTTCGTTGTTTTTTCTCTTTTTTGATGTTCCTAGGACAAACAGTGATGCTGGAGGAAATAGTGATGCAATTGTGGTCTCTGTTTTCCACAAAGTGATGCTAGTTTCCAAAGAGTGACACTAAAATCCTCGAACAATGATGCAACCACTGTAGCATCGATATATAGCAATGCTACGTCTATGTTTCAAATGGTGACGCCTTTGTTTTCTTTCTTTTGCACTCAATCTTAAAATGGTTGTATCTTGCTCATATTTTGGTCTTTTTCAGAGCTTTTTTTTTAAATGGGGTAGAATTTCATGAGCTATCCAATGGTGTAGGTGTTTCACAACTTTGATAGAGTTAAAATTATCAAATTTTTACCTAGTTTCAAATCACAATGTAACTTGATCTAATTTTTAGGGTTTTTATGCTTAATGATTCATCTAACCCTCATATCTTCTTGTTTCTTGAGTTCATCTAACATTTGGAGCTCGGATTGCAGGTTTTAAAGGATCATGGAGCATGTAAGTAAAATAAACAGCATTTGATACTCATTGTAACAATTGTTTTTAAACACTTTGGGAGCATTTATAATCCCATATTTAGGATATTGGTATCTTTCAGTTTAGGAATCAAATACATTTCATTTGGGATCTAAAAGAACATTACAAAGGCTTTCTTTTTTTTTCACAAAGGGTTAAAAAGAACATCAGACACTTACTAGATTTCAATTTGGGTTCTAAAAATTGAAAAAGCAAATTTCATACTTCATCTTGGTGCTATAAAAAGAATCCTGTTATGCATTGCATAACCACCCCATCTTTTGCCTTGGTCAAAATGGGCCCCCCTTTATGTTTTTGTTCTGGGTTGTTTGTCAAATGAAGTTTGGAGTCTTCCTTTTCCCAACACTTTGTTTTTCTTTGATTTATTTTGTCAGAACCGGAACCAAAACCAAATCAGGTTTTGAAACTTGTTTCAAAGATCGATTCTGATCCTCGTCCCAATGGTCTTTTGTTTACCTTTTTGGTTTGTCTTTGTTGGAGCTGGATTCAGAGTGGAAGTTAAGTCTGAATTTATTCAAGGTTTCAAAATCAAATCCAATTCCACCTCCGCCTCTGCTTTTTGTTTTGTTCATTTTGACTTAGGTTTTGTGTTAAGTTTTCTTGTTTCGGTCTTTGTGTTTTTGTTTTGTTGTTTGTTTCTCTTTCTTCTTTGTTGGCAGAACCAGAGTTGAAACGGGAACCGAGTTGGAAAATTTGACAAGTTTCTAAATCATTTTCCACTCTAATTCCGCTCCCACCATTTTTTGGTCATTGACTTTACTGAAGTCACACAACAGTAATGTGCCAATTCCCTCTGTAGTTTCGACTCCACTCTTCCACATTTATGGCATTAATTAGATGAGCTCTACACGTATGAAACTGCGAATTTTTTACCTTAATTAGGGATTAACTGGTTGTTATCATCATTGTTTTAAAAAAGATCAAGAGTGAACCAGAGTTGCAGTGGAGCATTTGTGCATGTGAGTCGATCAAAAGGGAGACAATTACTTGTGGATTTCTTCAGGGGAATAACCTATCTATTTGTGTTTGAGGTAGGGTTTTTTGTTCTTCTCTTTTGTTTTATTTCGCATTTGCATTTTTGTTCGGTTGTTGGTTTCATGCGAATTCGTGATTCTCGGTTCTATTGTGAGTTCATGTGATTCGTTTTATTCTCTTTTTGTTTGGTTTTCTTGATCTATTGGAAGAATATTCGTTGTTGAAGATATATGTCTAGATATTAGATAATTTTTATTCATGTTTCACTGATGTACGCCATGATCTATCTTTTTCTTTTATTTAAAACCCCCTTTTCCATTAAGAACAATTTGATGAATCAGTCATTGCTTGCATTCCTTATTACTAGAAAATTCCCCTTGAATATTACAGTTGCATGGACCAGTTGAGTGAAATCAAACAGTTGAGAAACAACTACAAATACCTTGGGAGTCAGGTTACTATATGTTGTCTTTCTTTTTTAGGAGAAATAGAGTAGAAATATTCTTTTTAAACGTTGTTTGTGTCATTTTCACCATCAACAAATCCATTATTTCTTTTGAAATCTAAAATGAATGTGTATTTTTTGTTTTGTAATATTTTTACAATTTACTATTAATTTAAAAGGCGTATGCACTTCTCTTACGCTTCATAGCAATCTTGAGAATCAAAGGTCTTTTGGTGATATTAAGTTGTATAAGATATTGCCTCTATACTTCAATTTGGGTTTCTTAAAATTGAATAAATCTTGCTAGTGTGAATTAGGTATATCGTGTGTGTTCTCTCTTTGTTCAAGAAAATAAAGATCAATCAAACTACGAATGTGCTTGCTCACTATTTTTCACCTTTAGAGGGCCTGCCTAGTGGGAAAAAGTAATCACCCTGGGGAAGGACCCAATCGAAAACACGCTATAACCAAGCGACTTCCACCTGGTATATAAGTGTAGGTACTTGAGGAAAGTTCAAGTATCATAAGGATTTTTTTGAAAAGAAGGGAAACAATGGTTTCTTTCCATATGGATGATCCCCCATGAATGGAATGCCTATACTAGAACCTTTTGTTATAGTAAACCAAATCCCTATCTATTTGTTGGTTCAAGAACATTCATTCTGAAGCTGTCTCACGTACTTGTGGTTCAAAGTAGAGATGAAAAGTTCATCATGGGAGATTCATGAGAACTGAAGCTTGGATGACCCAAGAAGTGTCTGCCATGGAGGGGAGCCAGTGTGGTCAAGCTTCTAACCATCCACTTTGAATAAGCACATTTAGATTTATCGAAGTGGGAATTCAACAAATATTGTCTCTTTCTATCCTCGGGTTGTGCATCATTTTGGAATCAAAACACTTTCTTGAAATCTCAAAATCTTGAAAACAAACATTCAACAAAGTCATCAAAATTCCAAACCCTTTAGGAGGAGCAAATACTATTGAAAAAATCCAAGTGCTACTACTTTTCCTTAGGGATTTCATCCTCAGAGGCTTCTAAGTATTTGGATTTATATCTCAGTTTTCCCTCTAAAGTCAACATTAGGAAAATATGCTCTTGAATCCTTGATTTTCACATAATGGACCCTGTGTAATGAAAAGGAATTGAGGAATAGACATTTAGTTTGAAACTTAAGTGAGACATTGGATGTGTTAAAACCAATTCATTAATCAAGATGAAATCAATTGAACCCCACACATTTGATTTTTTATCTTTTGTCTTAGGGTTTTTTGAGAGAACATTGATCTTTTGGTTTGAAGTACTCTTCTAGAAAAGCATGTTCTTCACTACCTTGGTCTTGTGAAAAAAGTCCTCTTAGGTTCATCTAGGATCAAATCAAAAACTTCACCCATCCCAAAACATCAATAAAATCCTATTTCACAAACAACCTTTGGAACTTTAGAAAAATAATTCATAGTAGACTTTTGGTAAATCTCTCAATCAAAATCAAAATCCCCTTTGTTTGGCTAAGTGTGTAGGGATGAATCATTCCCCACACATTTATTTAAATTTTCATCCTTTTGGACAATTTTATCCAAAGGTAATATCCAACATCTTGGGATTTACAAGTCCATCATCCAAATAAAATCAAACCAAATCAAAATCAAAATCCAAAAAATCCCAAAGTCTAACATTGATCAAAAGTTCTCAAAATTTCAAACACCCATTTCACTCACCCCTTTCATCCTTCTTCTCATCATTGGTCCTAAATACCTTAGAGGCCAACAAGGTCAAAACACAAGAAAAACATGGAAAATAAACTTGATCCATATATCATGAGTGATATAAGTCAATCTAACTATCAAATCCTTAAAAATCCAATTGATTATCAAAAATCACATTTATACAATCCATACATGGGATCATTATCTCCTACAAACCTCAATGGTACAAAAAATGTAAGTATGTCCAATCTAAATTTTGGAACAACTTTCCCTATGATAGATTTAAATCAAAGTCCAAACGTACAAATCTATCAATAAAACAATCAATGCATGAGTCTTCAATTAAACAACCTTATCCCACCAAATCCATACATGTTGAATGTGACTATACCAAGTACAATTTTACCAAACATGAACATTTCAAATCCACACTTGGTAAACTTTGGGATAGATATGTTTGCGAATCATACAAATGTTGTTCAAAGTCCAAACAATCTATTAACAACTCAATGTATTGATCCAAGTCAATGTACCCTCATGCAAAATAAAAGTTACCCAAATCAAAGCAATGTGTTTCCCAACCACAACAATGTTCCATGTCAACCTATAATGAAAAATCTAAGCATCATCCCAAATCAAAGCATTGTTCAAAATAAATTTGTCCATGATGTCATACAAACACCACAAGTATACATTCCAAATATGCTTGAACAAAAACCAAATCAACTATATCAAGGGTTTCAAGATCAAATTTTGTGAGATCAAAATGCTATACTTAGAAAATTCATTGATTCATATCACCAAGAGACATCTCCACCCCAAAATTAATAAACTCTTCCATTGGTTGAACCATGTCATCAAAGCATTGAGTTGTATCCCCGACCACATCAAGAACAATATCTCCAATGTCAAGAGGTTGGATATCAAGGTCAATAACATCAACAAAAAATACAATCACCCCATCTCGAAGATTAGTCATCACAACTGTTTGTCAATGAGCACCTTGAAGATGTTTCTACCTCATCCAACGATCAAATAAATATATATCAAGGGTCTCTTTTCAATCATGATCAAAATCCACCAATAATACCCAACAATGATCCAATCCAAAAAATGTTAACATCATTTGATCTTATGGTTGAAAACATCGACCAATCTCTCCACCACAATTGTTGAAAATAATGATCAAGATCTATCCATCAATGAGCACCTTGAAGATGTTTCTACCTCATCTGATGATCAACTCAACATACATCAAGAGTCAATTTTTATTCATGATTAAAACCCCTCAAAGAATGATCTATTTCAAGGAGTGTTAGAATTATTTGATCCTATTGACATAATCCATGATCCATCGACAAATGATCATTTTGAAAATGTCTCTACATCACCTAATGAGTTAGAGGACATATCTCAAGAATTTATTCCAAAGCATGATCAACATCTATCACCAAAGTCTAGCAGTGGTCCTTTCCAAGACATATTGACATCCTTTGACCTCATGATTGCGACTATTGAAGGAATCCTCAACTCAACACTTGATCCAAGTCCACTCAAAGATAAATAGGATATTGAGCCACTTCCCATGCCTAATGACAATGCCCAAGAATCCTTTGTAAGAAATCAATCCTATGAAATTGACCCATGTCAAGAACTTGATCCAAAGCATGTCAAAATCCTTTCCAACATCAGTCAAGATCAATAATTTGTATCTCCAAGATACTACAATGATCTAATGGACACTCTCCAATCTATACAAGATGTTACAAATGATGATCATATCCACATAGCACATACTCCTCCATCTAGCCATGAGATGATTTCTTTGGATGAACATGTGGATGATCTTGATTCAAAACAAGAGTCTCATACTTTTGATATCATTACAAAGGAACAAGAGTCTCCTACTCTTAACATTTGTACACATGATCAAGATATAGAAAAATCTAGAGACATATCGGAAATGGGTGATGAAGAAGTCTTCTACAAAAGTTGTGAATCAGGAATATCCTATGAAGGTATACAAAAAATGAATCATGAGGAAGACTTTTATGTGGATAGTGAATCATCAACACCTCTTGAAGAAGCATTAAAATCTGATATTTCACAAGATCAAGCCAAAGATATCAATCAGGAATTCATCCCACATATGAAGGATCCTGTCACTTATAAACTTAGATCACTTGCCTTTTTTAGAGAAAGATATCCTATCAATGAAGAAGCTATCACCTTTGAAGATCCACGATAGAGAAGAGAAGGATTAGCATCTTGTTTCCAAGGTAAATCATATCCTATTGAAAATAAAAAATTTCAACAGATGGATTATCAAGGTAGAGGATTAGGCCTACATGAACAAGGTATCCTAGAACCAATGTAAATTATTGACAATCCTAAGTACCAAGCTCTTGGTTATTTGACAATTAAGGGATCTAAACAAATCAGTGATACATATATAAAACTAGGGGCAACTTCGTCTCAAGAAAATGTCAACATAGGGGGCACGAAGAATCCTTATGATGAAACCGATGCTAATACTACAACCATCCATGTCATGAATCTTCATCCACCCATCACCTCGTCTATGAATTGGGACCAACATCAAAAGAAAGATTTGAATCAAAGAATGAAGAATGTCATCAAAGAAAAATAAGTAGTGAAGCATGAAGGACAAATGAAATACAAGTGGATACAAAAGAATATAAAGAATGATTATCCCTACCAAACTCCATTAGTCAAAGAAACTATGGGGAAAAATAAAAAAGGGAAAAATATCCATCAAAGATGTCCACAAAGGAAAAGAAAGATTCTCAATAAATGTACAAAGTATATCAAGTTGTTGGTCCTAATTCCATTTATATTTTCGTATCCACCCATCATTGCTCATCTTCCCAAGTTTGGAGATTCAAAGACTCCAAACTGTCAACCAATCCATATTTTATTCCCAAACATACAACACTATCCACTCCCCATGCATGATATCTAATTCTCACATTTACCATGTATTAGAAGCAACCCTCCATTATAAGGATTCAAAAGGCACTCTATTGCGATGTGTGCATAAAGACAAAGTTACCTCTGATATCAACAAAGTAGATCAGAATTCTCAAAAGTTGTACTCAAGTGCACATATTTTAGTGAAACAACTTATTCAAGTAGGATGTCAATGGCACATTATAACAGAAGAATCAATGTTAGTAGTACCAGGTGCTTCATCACAAGCTTAAAATCTTCTATCAAAAAATTAAAAAAAAAATAAAAATAAAAAATAAAAATAAAAATAAAAAATAAAAAATAAAAAATTAAAAAAAATAAAAAAATAAAAAATAAAAAAAATAAAAATCATGAAAATAGTAAAGAAAAAAATCATCCTCCAGTGAAAACCATTACGGTGGTGCTTTGGACAAGTACCATGATGAAAACATGGAAAATGTGTGTCATGTGTAGAATTGACCATCTGCGTGCACCAGTTCAGTTGGAAGCATCTCATCCCATCCATAATAAATCCAGAATTCCATCCATCTTTTTAAAAAAAATAAAAAAAATAAAAAAAATCATGAAAATAGTAAAGAAAAAAATCATCCTCCAGTGAAAACCATTACGGTGGTGCTTTGGACAAGTACCATGATGAAAACATGGAAAATGTGTGTCATGTGTAAAATTGACCATCTGCGTGCACCAGTTCAGTTGGAAGCATCTCATCCCATCCTTAATAAATCCAGAATTCCATCCATCTTATCCATAATAAATCCATTCATCCATGAACCATTTATCCAATCCATCTTCATATATCTACATCCATCTTCCAACTTGTCTTGATCTTGAAAAATTTTGGTGCACACTTTACACTTGCTTATGGTAAACATATTGAGATGGGTCATTTTCATTGATCCTATCCTACCCAATATTATCTAAGCCATGAAGCACTATCTAAATGAGCATCCTCTATTTGAAAAAAATATCTTATAACAAGATAATCATTGGCATCCTTTGCATGCTTAACATATCCATCCATCCATACATCTATCCAAACATCCACCCATGGCCTTTCAAACATTGCTAGACACTGGGGGCAAATATTTACATCTTGCTTTAGGAATAAATATTGATCTATGTCTTCCAGCTTATGTGGTGATCCAAACATTAAAAAACATGAAATAAAATTGGTCAAATAATTTGTGAGCAAAAAAACCAAATCACAAGCCCATGGCATATTCTGATGAGAATATGTTCCTTATTAAGCATTATCTTTTATTAAACATCAATCCAAACAATCAATATTAGTCGCATCTAACTTTCACTTCAGTATCACATCAAATCATCAAAACAATTTTTGTTCCAAATCAAGTTTCAAAATATTAATCAATCAAATCCAACCAATCCATCATCATCTCGAGATATCCTTCCCAATCCTCGTGTTGCTCAACACTATCCTTGCATTGTTGTGTATCCTCAACAATGTTATCATCATCAAATCCATCAATCTGATCAATCAAACTTGGCTTGTTTTTTAAAAAAATCCCAAAACAGAGCATTGATACCATCACATATCTTATCCAAATCATCAAAATCATGCAAAAAATCCAAAAAAATTCAAAACATATCAGAATTCCCAAAACAGGTCAAAAAGTCAAAAAACATCAAAAACATGATATTTGAACTACGTTGTCTCTGAACTTAAACATAGGCAAGGCTAATCCTTGATTGGCCCCTGAGACACAAAATACAAAAACAATCATAAAATCTTATAAAACATCAAAAACATTAGAAAATTAGAAAATCAAAACATCTTGAAAAAACCCAAAAACAACCTCATAACATTTCAAAAACATCAAAAACATCCAAATATTTGAAAAAATCCATCTGTCTCATTTCGCTTCACCCATGATAATCTCATCCATAATAAGAAAATCAACACCTTCATCCTTTGGAAAAGAAAACATAAACAACCACAACAATTAGCAAAAGAAAACTTCAAACACAAAATCAAAATTGAAACAACAATCTTTTAAATGCAAAATAAAACTCTTGATCATTTGCAAACATGTTAATCGACCTTATATCAACAAAATTTCAATCAACCTATCAAGTTGCCACCATACACTAACATGTCCTAGGATCAATCCTTCCTACAATGGGCATTATCTTTGGAAATCACTTTGGATTCTTATCCTAAACAAAACACATCCCCTTGGCTAGAGGTATGAAGAACATTGGCTTGTTTGTTCATTTGATCTTTTCTTTGATTTATCTTATTGCTATCATTCCAATGACCTCTTGATGATATCTAATCAAACAATTTAGAGAGAAAGGAATGGGGCATTTATCATTATATTTTGTGTTTTGTGCTTGTTGGATGCTCTTGTAATATAACCTTGGCGAATACTTGCTTTGTTAGGTATGTATGGAAGGTGTTTTGAATATCTTGTTGACTATTGCATTGATAGGTTATGCCTTTCTATGCTTTGGTCTGAGATGTTTGAAACTTCTGAAGTGCATCTTAGCAAGGTTTGTGTATGTCAGGTGTGAATAGGATCCTCCTATCTATTTGCTGAGTCAAAGTCCATCGCACTAGATATAACATCATTCTGGTTTTCTATACCTTGATGCATTGTATCTATGTGTGTTATCAAAAATAAGGTAAGTAAGCCCTTTTAAAATCCCAATTCGTGATAAGCAATACATCATCATCTTTCATCATCATCTCTAATAAAGTCTTGTAGATCATGGACTTAGTGGATCCTCCTTTCATCACATTATTTCTTCTATCCTCTTTTACGCTAACATGATATCATGTCATCCACAAACCATCTACATCCCGCATATTCATACATATCATCACAATAAGTAACATCATCCATCTCACATGCATTGCATCATCATTTAAGATGTTTAGGATAATATAGATTTGTTATTCTCAACATCTTAATTCATCTCATTTGCATCATCATTATCATATATATCTGTTAGTCTAACCATCCATATATCCATCTTGAATCTCTTCTTCATGAGATTGACCCTCAAATCAGAATTTTTGCCTGATCTCTTGAGGGGGCAGTATACTAGCATATATCTTGTCGTTGGGGAAGTAGTGGGGCATCTGAAAAGTCAGATAATTTTTGACTTTTGATCTTAGCAAGGTTATTCTTTGAACCAACATAGTAGGTACATTTCTTCAAAGAGGGAAAACATGTAGATGTTCAAATTATCTTGATTGATCTTATACACTTGATCCTGATTTTACTAACACTAGTTCGTCCTGAATCATCTCCTCTGCTAGTCATTTAATTAAATAATCTTTATTTAATTAAATTCATCATATTTCATTTCTTAATTAAATAAATCAAATCTATCCAATTAAGTCATCATCTTCTATTAATTAAATAAATTATTTTGTTTAGTTAATCCTATAGTCCCTCTTTTAATTAAATAATTCATTATATTTAATTAATCTCTAAATTCATCTCATTTAAATTAAATAAATTTATCTTTATTTGATTTAAAACTAACACCATTCTCTTTAATTAAATAAATTAAACTTTATTTAATTAATTCTAAATTCATATTCCTCTCAACTTCGATTTAAATCAATCCAAAAATCTAAATCAAATTGTCACATCAGCTACTCTCCTTTTAAATTAATCAAATCCCGATCAATCTTAATCTTAATCCCTCAAATCCTCTAGCTTTTTCAACTTGCACAAGTAAATAATTTTATTTGATTTATTAAATCTCCTATTTTTTCTCAACATGGCATCAAAGAGTGAATATTCTTCAAATTCAACAATCCCTCCAAAAGGGTGTGTACATCCAACAAGGCATTATAAAACTCTTACATGTCCTTTGCCTTGAGACAAGTGGCATTAACTCCATTCTTTCTCCCTCCAACTTGTCATTTCATCAATTCAAATATCCACCTCATAGCATTTATGCGCACATTCATCAAAATGTGCTCCACCTTTGTCCTCTCACATGTTGAAAAGTGGTCTTTTGCTATTGGTTGGTCTTTTGTCCCACATTCATCTATTTTGCCTCTTTCTCCATCATTATCTTCTATAAATAGAATTCTCTCATTTGGATTTTGGATCCACAACCTTAGGCATTTTGATCCACAACTTCATGCAACATTACCATCTTCAAGTTTTGAGAAATCTCCATCCATCTTTATCTATTTTCATCCATTTTCATATTGTCATAGCTAGGTTATGGAGAAATTTCACCAAGGAACATCAAATCTTCACCATTGAGCATCAAGCTTGAAGGAATTGGGAAAGGGTCATTTTCCACATCAAATGGCACAAATTCCCCCATGGGATTTAAAATTTGATCATTTAAATAAGATTTAATAGTTTTTTTTTATTGTGTTCATATTATTTCTTGGTTTCAAGTTTCAAATGTATTTCATGGTGAATGTTGTTTCTAATTTGCATATTGGACTAATTTTGTGTTTGTTCTTTATGTTTGTACAGGTCTAGGATCACCATTCATAGTTCTTGTTTACCTAAAGGCTGAAAGATAAAGTTAATTTCAAGCGAAGGAAATAAAATTGTTTTTTAGTAACAAGTTGTTTTTATTGGAAAGATAAATTAATTGAAATAGAGGTATATATATATATATATATATATTAAATGATAATGTGGTTAAATAGTAAGAAGAATATTGGCGATTGATAGTGTCTTTTTGTTCTATCTTTTCCTATTTTATATTGTGTATACAAAATAGAGTTGGATTGATCTTTCTGTCCTTTTCTTCAATATTCTATTCAACAATCTTTTCATCGTATTCTTTCTATTTTCTTTGCATTGTATAATATTCTATATTCAGATTTTTTTATGTTGCTGAATATGCCACCCTCTCTTTTCCATGCTTCATGCATCCAAAATAGTTAGATTAAACTTGAAAATTAGGTTTCTTTCTATTCTATTTTGTATTTTGATTATTTCTTGAATCTATAATCCTCTATCAACTTGTGTTTATTATTAGTGCAAGGTAGTAGTGATTGATACAACATTCATTGTATTGTTCTAATTCCTTGATATAAAATCTATGAGTTGCATGATTAAATAGGTAATCATCTAGTATTATTATAACTCTTTCAGTTTGTAAGTTAGCTTTCTTCTATTCGGTACTAGGATTTGGTTAAATATTAAGTTAAATTATAGTAATTGATGAATTTAATAGTTTTAAGTATAATTTATAGGGTTTTCTTGCAATTTTGATACTAGTCATGGAAAATAAACAAGAAATATGGTTTATCATTGTTAAATTTCTAGAACAAATATATTTAAGGTTAGAAATGTGATGTAAGTTTTAATTCCATTGTAATAGAAGACTCGGTGTATCATTGTGCAATTTTCTTAGTCACCCATAGCTACGTATAGAGGACCTATACTCATATATCATTTTGGAAATTGCAATACTCTTGATTTCTCTAGATTAGTATTTATGTTATAATATTTAATAAATGGATTTAAAAATTATATTTTAATTTTATGGAGATATATGTTCTTATTGGGGTCTAATATATCAAAGTCTATTATTGGAGATTATTTTATTTCCATTACATGGGATGATTACCTCTTAATAACCTCTGAATCTTTCACAATCATTTAAGATAGCATTCCTACTGATTTTAGGAAAAACCTTGTATGACAATTATGAATAGTTTATAATAAATGCAAGGGAGTTATATTAATATGTTGGGAATTATTATGCACTATGTAGGTTTTCTTGATTAGCGAAATGGTGAGTATGAAATATTTTGGTTCATCAATTAATAAATAAGAGTCTTTATACCATTATATAATATAAGTTATTAATAGCTTAGTTAACACTTTGAGAAGAATGCATAAGGTTCTTTTAGTATGTTTGTAAAGGGTTGAGTCATGAATGTATGTAGTTTGAGATAGATCCCTAACCATCGGGAGGTTATAAAATGCTTCCAATTGGAATTAATTTCTTTATCAAGCATAACCTCACTAGTTGACTAATTAATTGCATGTTTAATTATCCATCTTTGCTAGTTAATTAAATTAGTTTAGTTAGTCCATTTTGTTGGTTGATCCTCCTAGAAATTAATCAATAACCTCTAGTCTAAAATTATTTATACTTAGGCTATAGGTTAAGTTGAAAATGTTTGTATTCAAATTTTGTGTCAACCTCTCCTTTAGCATGATGGGATAATCATAAGGATTCATTACTGTTTCACCCAAGTGGGTGGCAGTCGATGAAGAACTATTATTTAATTTTAAAAGATTTTTATTAAATGTTAAATGATTTAGGTTACTCTTTGTTAATTATTTAGTTAAGTGAGTTGATTTGTTCATATATGAGAGTTATATTGTTTGTGAAAGATTGTTATTAAGGTTGTGTAATTAATGTTGTAGTTGTGTTTTAAATGTAATTATTTTTAGTGAATAATGAACTATTTAGGGGTGGTTGTCGCCCACAAAAGGATATAAAAGTCATGGAAAATCCTAACCTGGGAATTGGACATTCTAGTAGGTGACTAACATCTTCTTATGGCTGTTCATTTACATTGTCAAACTAGGGAACGCATACTTGAAATGGAGTGGCACTGTATGTGCACTAAGAACCAATTTTAGCCACAATTTACTAGAAATAAATGCGTGAAAGAAATTCTACTTATGATGCAGGAATGTAAGGAAAAACCTTCTCAACTTAAGCATAACTTAATTAAAGAAGAAATCATGACAACTATTACTGAGAAACAAACCATGAACTGGTCTTATGCTGCAGGAACAAACATGGGGATGGATTCCTTATGCTGCAGGAACAATATAAGACTGATTTTGGGCTGAAACTTTCTGGAATGAAATTCTAATTGATAAACAATAGGAAATAAACAACTAACTACAAATACTCACTAAGTGGGCCCCCTTAGCAAGCATCAATTGATTTATGCAAGAATTTAACTCAAAAATTCATCAGCTTTTATTCATCAACTTGGAATCATATACATGGTCATTCTGCTTGTAAGAAAACTAACACAAAACTCTGTTTCTCATTATAATACTAATCCGAACATACTCTGTTCTGTTCTCTTGTCTCTAGTCTAGTCTAATCTTATCCAATCTAATCTCCTCTATTCACTCATGCAGGAGGAACACTTATTTATAGAAAAACAACTAACTAACTAACTTAACAGAGAAAGATGTGGACATAAATGCTTCCTAATACCAAGGAATAGACTTCTCATAAATGAAAGCATATATGTTCAACTGATTTAGAGAGAATCTAGGATTCCACTCTTTCTAGATTGATGACCATTTAGATTTACTCCCAATGACTCGGAGAGAGTCTTCACTAGAACAAATTCCTCGATGTCGTGCTAGAAATGGAATTTACTGCAAGGCTGAGATCTGTTGTGCATTGACTCGTTCATGATATTTTCAACAACCTGTGAAACACATGGTGACAGAGGTGAAAGAGAGCATGCATATAATAACATGATACACATTCATTAATCACACTCATTAAATCCATCTCATTTATCCAAAAACCACATGCATCATATCAGTCAATTGGGAGGTCAAACAGGGCAATGAATATAGACATACAAAGATATTAAGCTGCAGGAATATAGGAATGCGTTGCCACATGATACTACCCGATTTTAGATAAAAAGTTTATAATCAAAGAGTTAAAACAACCATTAAAAAAAGAGTAAGGGTATTTAAAAATACATTGATATTCAAATTATGAGCATATTTTGTGCTCATCATTTGCCCCCTACTTATCCTAATGCTGGTCCTCCAGCATTAAGCTTTCTAGTTGTTTTTCTGAAATCGGTAGGAGTAGCATGGCCCTACATTGAAGTTCCAAACTTGTAGTAGAAGCCTCTGTAATTTTGCCATCTTTCATACCTGCGAGCTTCTATATCTTAATTAACATTTGTAGCCAAATAAGGGTACAGTGGCCACATCAAAACTGGAGGTCAAAATGTTAATGGCAACCATAATTCAAACCTTTCTTGGAGACCCAACTATATATACCTTTCTGACCTTCTGATGGTTGCTCTAAAATTCAGAGGGCTATGAGGCTCATATTTTCTTAGACCAATAGTCAGTTTCTCCCATCTTGTTTTAATTCTAGAAGATGAAAGCTTCCAAAAAAAATATGGTTGGTCTTTAAATTCATCATATATCTTTGCTTCCTGAGATCAAATATTTGTATTCTTGCTGCAAGATTATAGAATCCATATGCAACAGTAAGCCAAGTTCTCAGAACTGTCTAAGGATTTGAGCTTTCAGGTCATAGGGGAATAGGTTCTTTCCTTTCAGCTTCCTCAAAATCCTCAAATTGCTTCCCATAGTTAATTTCATTAGCTACCCAAGACATAGGTGACCTCAGATGAATGTCACCAATGTAGAGAAGCGAATTCCATTATGTTTCAAAAGGGATTAACAAACCATGCAAATAAAATTCACATAAAGAATTTCTTAGCCAATTGGGTGCTGTCTGATATGCATCATAAAATTCTTTAGCTGAATGAATGTCAGGGTCCAAATTTTTGGAAATTCTCATTAATTTGAACCACAAAAATTGCTCTTTAAGGCACATTGCATACACCCTAGGATTTCCTATTTTGGGCTTTCAATTTTTTTAAAAAATTTCTTCTTCTCTTCTTCCCAAAGACTTTGTTGAAGTTCAGTTTTAGCCAAATGGCGAAAACTTAAAGTTTGAAGTGTAATAGGCCTCCAAGTACTTTTAAGATATTCTAAATACTCAATCAATAATGTTCTTTTATACACAACCAATGCACAACAAGGTTCAGAGGGCAATGGTGTTTCATTGAATACTTTAGTTTGTTCAGGTTGTTCTTCCTCTTGCTGCTCAGGAGGAGATTGTGCTTCTCCTAAAATTTTCTCAACTGCATCAGCCAAATCATTAAGACTTGGCATCCTCCTTTCATCACTACAACCATGCTGTGCTTCCTCAACTTCCTCTATTTCAGTTTGCAATTCCTCAGGAATAATAGAGGAATTGTGTGGAACATTCTCAGATACACTCTGAGAATCATCATGACTAAGCTCCTTAGACTCCTTAGAAATGACTATAATTTCTGGTTGGACTGAGGTTGAGGTAATTTTACTCTTGTTTCCTTTTTGAAGCTCTCTTAGGCAATGTAGCAGACGCAGGAGGTTCTTTCACAGCTTTCCTCTTTCTAACTTGCCTAGGGGATTCAGACTCAGCAAGAGAGGATGATGATGAAACTGTGGTGGAAATAGGTGTTGCTATAGGGAAAAGTGGGGTAGAACATTTTCACTTTTGTGATTGTGGGCTTGTTTCTGGGGTTTGCTGAGTCCTAGATGATTCTCCTACTTTTGTTTTCCCTTTTTCTTTTCTTGTAGCAGACCTAGTTTTTACTTGGGTAGAGGGCTTAGGTGTGGAGGCTATAGGAATAGGTGCTGCATGAGCAGATGATTCTTGGTCTGCTTCCCTACTCATAGATTCTACTCTTTTTTTCTTTTTCTTGGGCTGCACAAGGAGTACTCTAGGAGGTTCTAGAGGTTGCAGTCCTTTTTGGGCAACAAATTCTTGCCAAGAAAGGGATGATACATCCCTCAAGAAATACTCAATCAATAATTTAATAAGGGCATGATGGGTGATAGAGTTGTCTTTAACCTTTTGGGTTTCATGTGCACTACGTTCCAAAAGATTTAATAAAAAGTTTGGGACATTGACAACTAAACTGTGCCTCATATGACTCAATAGTTTAAAATGATAAGAATGCGAATAGGAAAAATGTCCCTCACAAGTCAAATACTTGATTATGAAGGAGGAATTTTTTGAATATGGGTAAGGTAGTGACACCTGTTTGCATCCTTGCTTTGAAACCTCTAAGGGTCCATCTGTTGGCAATGTGAATTCTGCCCTAGAAGAGACAATGTCCCTTCCTAAAGGAAAGTTCTCTCCTACTACCGGAAGCCCAGTCATTTCAACAATCCGTTCTTCTATAATGGCTACTGTTAAACCCCATACTATAGCCTCTCCCTCAGAAAGAGTTCTCAAAAATTCACTTGCAGCTTCCTCATTAAAGGAATCTATCCTTAGAAAATAATTCAACCATCCGCATATACTGAATGCTTGAACCACTTGAGGATCTTGCGTCAAGGCTTCATGAGCTGCTGGCTCATGTCTTACTAGCTGACCACCCATATTCACAAACTATCTTTGCTAAAATTCCTGAAACTCAACCTCTTCTGAGAATTTGAAAAACACTTTTTCTTTGCTCTGCTTCTTTCTTTTTGGCTTGTTACCTTTCTTTACTTATCAAGAATGATATAAAAGATAATTGCATGCAATGATTTTTAGAAACTACTTAAATTAAGTAGTTAACTTGCTGATCAAGGTAAAAGCACGCAGTCATTCTTGGCAAGTACAAAAAAATGTCTTTAACAGAAGTGGCAATGGCAAAAAAGAAAAAGTTTTGAAACAGATTATCCCGGCCCCCTACTTAAGATTTGGCATGTGTCCACACATGTGTGGAAGGATAGGTGAAGAATAGGTAGTAATGACTAATAGACACATTGTAATCAATGAATAAATGGAATAAATGAATGATGTGACAAATAAAAAGATATCGTGTACCTTGTAATAAATGCTTGCAAATGTTGGGAGATATCACAACACAACCTGAAATGATCATTGTAAAAGAAACCATAAATGAAGGTGGTACGGTAAGATGGGTGACATGGATGGGTGAAATAGAAAAGAAAGATGGAATGAATGATGGTGATGGATGGGGATGGGGAAAGTGGTTTCCGTAAAAAGAAAACCTTTATTATTGACATGTAACATAGTTTTTAAAAAAGATGTTGCAGGAAGAAGATCGAAGCCTTTTGCTGCATGAAGATCAGTGGCTGCATTTGAAACAAACTGCTTCATAAATTCTTCTTTGGATGCCGACTTATGATACTACCAAAGACTATGTCCATTAACCAGTAGCTTGAATCGAACAGGATCTATTGTAGCCAACTGAACTGAACCACTATCAAACACATTTTCTATTTCATAAGGACCAAGCCATCTTGTCATGAGTTTACCTTGATTTTCCTTGTACTTGGAGTCATAGAGCAGCATCCAATCACTGGCAGAGAAATGCTTAGTTCTGATATTGTGGTCATGCCATTTCTTCCTTTGCTGCTGGATAACTTCAGTATGCTTTAGGACAGCTTTCCTTATCTAATCCAATGCATTTAGCTATAGGAGGCATTCCTTTTGGGCTTCTGAAAGATCAATGTTAAGCTAAAGAGCAGTCCTTAAGGTCTTATGCTCAAACTCTATTGGCAACATGGAAGTTTTGCCATAAAGTAACTCAAAAGGGGTAAACCCTGTAGTTGTTTTCCATGTTGTCGTATAGGCCCAGACTACTTCTAGAAGAAGACTACTCCAATCTTTCTTGTGTAACAGTATTATTTTTGTAAGGATTTCCTCTAATTCTCTGTTGAAAACCTTTGCTTGACCATTGGCTTGAGGGTGACAGGGGCTTGACTTTATGTGCCTGATCTTGTAATCATTCATCAATGCACTGATTAAGTTTGATGTAAACTAAGCTCCTTGATCAGTAACAAGTTCCCTTGGGACTCCAAACCGAGTAAAAATCTGCTCATACAGGAACTCAACAACTTTATTGTCACCGGCATGTGTCATTGCTTTCACTTCCATCCACTTGGTTATATAATCAGTGCAAACCAAAATGTAGGATTTCCCATTGGATGGAGGATCAATAGGCCCAAAAAAATGCATGCCCCACTTATCAAAGGGACTAACTACCACTTGTGGATACAAGGGAAATTCATCAGACCTTGTTGGTCTCTCCATTCGTTGACATCTGTCACATTTTCTGGTGTAGGCTATAACATCCTTATGTAGTGTGGGCTAATAGTACCTTGTGCTAAGTACTTTCATTGATGTTCTCTTGGATGCAAAGTGCCCACCACATGGCTCATCATGACAAGCATGCAAAATTTCATAGGTCTCATCTTCTCTAACACACCTTCGCATGACTTGGTCAGGTCCTATGTAAAATAGATAGTCTGCAATCCATGAAAAGTTAAAACTTTTCTCAATCAACAACTTGTTGTCTTTTGGTGAGAAATGAGCTGGAATTTTGTTAGCTGCTAAATAATTTGGAATATCTGCATACCATAGAGTTTGAGCAGTAATAGAAAATAGATGTTCATCAGAAAAGTTATCATCAATTACCTCAGAGATGGTAGGTGTAGTTGTTTGAAGTCTTGACAAGAAATCAACCACCACATTTGCCCTGCCTGGCTTATCAATAACTGTGATATCAAATTCCTACAACAATAGGAGCCACCTTGCTAATCTACCAGATATGGTAGGCTTATTCATGAGGTACCTTATTGCTGCATGATCTGTACGAACAAATATTTGGTAACCAATGACATAATGCCGAAACTTGTTCAGGGCATACACAACTGCTAGCAATTCTTTCTCTGTGATAGTATAGTTTAACTATGGTCCTTGAAGGTTTTTACTAATGAAATATATGGCATGCTCTATGGAATTTTCTTTCTGTCCTAAAACTGCCCCTATGGCATAATCAGAAGCATCTGTGTGTATATGAAAGGGTAGACTCCACTTGGGTCCTTGAAGAACAGGTGCCTTAATAAGTAAGTTCTTAAGCTACAAGAAAGATTTGTCACAGGCCTTAGTCCAGTTAAATTCACAATCCTTAGTCAGTAAGGCATACAAGGGACTGACTATTTTGCTGAAATCTTTAATAAATTTTCTATAATATCTAGCATGCCCTAAGAAGCTTCTAACATCCTTTTGTTACATAGGTGTTTGCAAAGTTAGAATGACTTCTATTTTTGCAGGATCAACTTGAATTCCTACTGGAGAGATATGTTGCCCTAAAACAATTCCTTTTTGTATCATCATAAAACACTTCTCACTATTTAAAGACAAATTGTAATCCTTACATCTTTTCAACACTTTCTCCAAATTTGCTAATGCTTCTTCATAATTAAATCCATAAGTGGTGAAGTCATCCATGTAGATCTCCATAGAATCATGAGAAATGTCAGCAAAAATACTAATTACTACCCTTTGAAATGTTGCAGGTGTGTTACACAGGCCAAAAGGTAGGACAGAGTAGGAAAAAGTTTCCCATGGACAGGTAAAATTTGTTTTGTCTTGATCCCCAGGGACAATTTTAATTTTATTATACCCACTATATCCATCCAAAAAGGAGAAATACTTTTTACCAGACAATGCGTCTAGCACTTGATCAACAAATGGCAGTGGAAAGTGATCATTTTTAGTTGTTGTGTTTAGCTCTCTGTAGTCTACACAAACTCTCTATTTTCCACCTTTTTTAGGAACGATCACCAATGGAGATACCCATTGACTGTCTGAAATGAGGTAGATAAAACCAGCATCAAGCAATTTTTGGAGCTCATTTTTAACTATTTCCATGAGTGTCGGGTTTATCCTTCTTTGAGGCTGCCTAACAGGTGAACAATATTCCTTAATGTAGATCCTATGAGTACAGAGTTGAGGATCTATTCCCTTCATATCCCCATAGTCCCATGCAAAAGCTTTGTATTGATCTTGCAGCATTGTGACTAGGGAAGTTTGTTGAGATTGAGACAACTTATTATTGATATTCAGACAATGGCCTGGAGACAACTCAATTTGCTTGGTAAGATCATTCATGGAGTCTATTGATAAAGGTGGTGTCTATATTTCTTGTGGAAGCAAATATTGATAAACTACAGGAATTTTAAGTGGCAGGCTCTCAGGATTTAGTTGCTGTAGGAAGCACTGCCGATGATAGTTATCTAAAATAGATGGGATACTCATATCAGAGTTGGACTACAAAATTTGTAAAAATAGGTCATCCTCACTCTGAAGTTGGGAAAACAGAGTAGTTTTCAGCATCATTAAGTGAGCCAATGAACTAACTTCTTCAGTTTCCTCACCTAAATCTGGCCAAATTGGCTGAGACAAGTCTGGCTGAGGCTGGGCAGGTGTGTATAAAGCCAATTTCTTTGTTGATTGACCATAAAAAATTGTCATGTCTCCTAAATGAAATCCTATAAAAGCATCAGCTGTGGCTAACCATGGTCTACCTAGGATGATAGGATATCCTCCCAAAGTTGCCTTAGTGGACAATATGGTGAAATCTGCTGGGTATTCCCAAGACTCAAGGTTGACAATTATATCTTCTACCATGCCACTAGGTGTTACTGTGGAACTATCAACAAGCTATAGGACGATAGGTGTAGACCTAATGGTTAGGATATTCAAATACTCCATAGTATGCTTGGTCATTACATTGATGGCTACACTAAGGTCAACCAAAACATTCTTTATTATCTGACCATTAATATTTATTTGTACCATAGGACTCCTAGGGTCAGCATATTTTGGCATGACTACCTTCCCTAACATAATATTTTCCAAATTTCCTAGAACATGGATAGTTTGGGGATCCTTTTTCTTTCTTCTAGGTTTCTTCAAACATGCCTCCTTAATGGCTTTCCCATAAATTGGAACATCTTTAATGGCTTGAAAGAGGGGAATTTGAATGTGTACATTTTTTAGCTGATCCAAAATATCAAAGGTAGGCTCTTACATAGACTTGGGTGTAGTGACTTGCAATCTCTGAGGAAAAGGTGGTTTGGCTAGATGCTGCAGGACAAGCTCCTTAGAGACTGTATCTGATATAGGTATATGTTCTACAGGACAAGTAAGTTGTTCAGAGGCAGGGTCTGGAATCTTAATAAATACTTGCAGCTATGGAGCAGGTAGAGTGGTTCCAGACCTGAGATGGATATCATTAATATTTAGGGCATAGGTTGGATACTGATTGGCTTCTGCAAAATACATAGGTTGTAGTTGCTGCTGCTTATTATTAGGATTTGATAATGGTTGAGCAGGCATAGGCATTTGTTTTGGAGGACTAGTATTTGCTGCAGGTGCCACAGGAGGTGGCATGAGGGTTGGAGGTTGTGGCTATTGAAGCTGTAAGAATCTAGGGGATTGGCTCTGCCATTGTTGAGAACCTCTCTATTGAGGATTCTGCTACTAGTTACCTTGGGGTGGAGTCCATTGTCCTTGTGGTTGCTGCCAACCTCCTTGAGGAGATTGCCATTGAGGACTCTGATAGTTAGGCTAGTGTGGTTGAGAGGTATTCCAAGGTGGTGATGGGCCATATGTAGGTTGCCATTGGTTATTGTAATTAGAGTAAGGATTACCAAAAGTCAAAGGGTCTTGAGGCATACCTTGTCTTTGATCCCATGGGCACCTTTGTGCAATGCAGAATACTTGGTCATCATCACCCTCTACTGCCTTAAAATTAGTAGGTAATTGCTTAGCCTCCAAGTTAGCCACCATCTTACATCTACAGTCACGCTTCTTCTATCAGAAATGTGGGTAGAACTCAGCTAAGATTGCTTCAACTTCCTCATGTTTCTTCTGAGCTTGCATAGTATCCAGCTATGTAGCCATATTGTTTATGGTATCTTGCTTGAAATCAGATAGCGAATTTGAGATCTCCATCTGTGAAACTCCATTAGTAGAAGACTTTACCACTGTGGCCTGATGACCTCTACCCTTCTTGACATTTTCTCGAGAGTAGTTGCGACATATGGTCTTAATATCATCCCAAGGCACTTGGGTTATATCTCCTCCTCCCATCATATCTAGGGCATCAATACAGGAATCATTGATTCCCCTCAGAAAAAGTAATTTCTGAGATTCTTCATTGAGAGTATGGTCTGAATTCTTTCTTAGGGAAAACAAGAACCTTGAGATATAGTCTTCCAGGCTTTCATCCTCCTTTTGCTGAATTCAGAATATATCATCACCCTTACTACCACTCTTACAATATTCCTTGTATTTCTCAAGAAATTTTGTTTGCATGACTGCCCAACTATCGACAACATCCCTTCCCAAACTCATAAACCATCTAAGAGCTCCCTCCTTCAAAGTAGCAAGAAACAACTTCAGCTTGTGAGCATTTGAAGTGTAATCATAGCTTCGACAGAGGATGTCAAACTCAAACAAGAAAGTGTTTGGGTCCTCTATAACTAGTCCATAGAACTTGGGAAGTAATGAAGAAGGAATATTTTTTAGGTTGTCATTATCTTGCTAGGCTATGATAGGGAATTCAAAAGCCGGAGGTTGATTAGGTGGATTTTGTGCCATATTTGCTTGATAGAGTATCAAAGCAAATGAATTTTCTTGAAATTCTTCATCAGCTAGGTCAAAGGGAAATTCAACAAGCGGGTCTTCAACAAATGGATTGATATCTTGGTCTCTTCCTTCCTCAAATAGATTATAAGCTGGTTCAAAATTGTTATCAATGAATGGAAGGTTTGGGAGGAATCTTCCTAGAGCGTCTCTTCTTCTATGCATGTAACAAACTTAATTGAAAATTGAAAGATTTGAAAATTCTTGAATAATCACACTAAACTACTACTAACAATGACTATGACAAGTTCTTAGCTTGACACCATCCCCGACAACGATGCCAAAAATGGTTGTCGCCCACAAAAGGATATAAAATTCATGGAAAATCCTAACCTAGGAATTGGACATTCCAGCAGGTCACTAACATCTTCTTATTGTCGTTCATTTACATTGTCAAACCAGGGAACATATACTTGAAATGGAGTGGCACTATATGTGCACTAAGAACCAATTTTAGCCACAATTTACTAGAAATAAATGCTTGAAAGGAATTCTACTTTTGATGTAGGAATGTAAGGCAAATCCTTCTCAACTTAAGCATAACTTAATTAAAGCAAAAATCGTGACAACTATTACTAAGAAACAAACCATGAACTGGTCTTATGCTGCAGGAACAAACATAGGGATGGATTCCTTATGCTGTAGGAACAATATAAGACTGAGTTTGTGCATAAACTTTCTGGAATGAAATTCTAACTGATAAACAAGAAATAAACAACTAACTATAATACTCACTAATTGGGCCCCCTTAGCAAGCATCAACCAATTTATGCAAGAATTGAACTCAAAACTTCATCAACTTTTATTCATAAAATTGGAATCATATACATGGTCATTCTGCTTGTAAGAAAACTAACACAAAACTCTGTTTCTCATTATAATACTAATCCGAACATACTCTGTTTTGTTCTCTTGTCTCTAGTCTAGTCTAATCTTATCCAATCTAATCTCCCTTGTTCACTCACGTAGGAGGAACACTTATTTATATAAAAGCAACTAACTAACTAACTTAGTAGAGAAAGATGTGGACATAAATGCTTCCTAATACTAAGGAATAGACTTCTCATAAATGAAAGCATATCTGTTCAACCGATTCAGAGAGAATCTAGGATTCCACTCTTCCTAGATTGATGACCATTTAGATTTCCTCCCAACAACCCAGAGAGATTCTTCACTAGAACAACTTCCTCGATGCCATGCTAGAAATGGACTTTACTGTAGGGCTGAGATCTACTGCGCATTGACTTGTTCATGCTATTTTCAACAACCTGTGAAACACATGGTGACAAAGGAGAAATAGAGAATGCATATAATAGCACGATACACATTCATTAATCGCACACATTAAATCCATCTCATTTATCCAAAAACCACATGCATCATATCAGTCAATTGGGAGGTCAAGTAGGGCAATGAATATAGACATATAGAGATATTAAGTCGCAAGAATATAGGAATGCGTTGCCACAGGACACTACCTGATTTTAGATAAAAAGTTTATAATCAAAGAGTTAAAATAACCATTAAAAAAAGAGTAAGGGTATTTAAAAATACATCGATATTCAAATTATGACCATATTTTGGGCTCATCAAGGGGAATATCATCCTGATTACAATGCTATGATTAATTCTTTGTATTACACAATGTGGCTTGGTTTTTGGATTAAGTGTTTATGTAACTGCTTATGATGGATGTCATCTATGTGAAGTATGTTGGGAAGTTTAATTAGCAAGTTGGTTTCCAGATTCCTAAGAGGGAGTATATTTTTCCATATGGCCCTTATGAGTGTTTTGACTATGTTGTGGGTCATGTGTATTGTGTGAAATGAAAACCATAAGTGTCATACTACTTGTTCATGATGGTTGAATTATGACTATGGGTTGGCACATGGGTTCTTGATGTCCTAACCAATGTTTATGAGATTATGATAGATGTGCAAGATGGCCAATTCCTTGCTCTGTGTTTGGATTCATGTGATTGTGACAAGTGCGCAAGATGGAAAATTCCTTACTCTATGTACGGTTTACTAGTTGCAAGTAGGGGAAGTGGCTATCAATGGGAGATGAAACCCAAAGTGGTGTCCAGGACAACCCATTGGAGGGTTTCTTAATCCAATGACAACCTTAATAATGAATTAGGGGGATGGATAAAATTCAGATTAAGTAAGATAATGGATGCCTCACCCATACTTGTAGTGCTATTTTAGGGTAAGAATGGGTTGAGAAGTCCTGGTAAGCATGATCAAATTCCTTATCTTCACAAAAGGAATGTTGGTTTCCTATGTGTCACCCTATGGGGCTGAGACCTAGTGAGAGGTTTACCAAGACAACCATAGATAGGGGTCGGGGTCTAGTGAGAGTCTGCTAGGAGAACCCATGACATGACCATGTGATGACACTCCTCCCTATTATAGTCTAGCATTCCATAGTTTTATTTCCTTGTTCTATTATGTGAGTGCCTCTAGAATTGAAGTAAGTGTTGTAAGTGATGTTGGTTTTTTAGCAACATTGTGTTGGAATCCATGTATAGCCCTTGATTGTGTTAGCTTGTTGCTTTCCTGACTATCTGTGGATGTGGGACCTTGTGTTATCTCCTGGCATGGGGGGTGGAACTCAGGGTTCCACATGGTCAGGAGGTTGGTGCTTTTTCCTCCATTTGGGTTTCTTGCCACATGTTCATGTGTGTGGAGATCGTTCATTGTGTTGTGGATTCTAGATCTTGTTCCTATTCGAGAAGGCATCCTTTCATGTATTTGTATATTGCATTGTATATCAGTTGTATCTCTTATTATAATTTGATGTATTCTTCCCACATGCACTAGGGGAAGCATTGTTGTAATTATTGTAATAGATGTTGATGAATTCTTCTTGTATATGATAGTTACCTAGAAATGATCTCTAATGTTTATTATCATTTAGCATGTTATGGAAGTATGTAAAGTAGAAAACATTTGATGGGGTGTTTTAAAATGAACCTTGCATGTTAGATCGTTCTTGTATCTTTATTGTTGATGTGATGTTCTAGTTATCTTGATTATTAGTAGCACATTCAAGGAACCTTAGAGGATCTAGGTTTAGATTATTATGTGATGCATTCTATAATTGTTTTAAAAAACAAAATGTTCCATTAGTTGACCTAGTTTAGTGTTTTCCTCTGGGATTACTTGGTGGGGCATTACAATTGAGGAGTTGACCTTGAACCATCCATTCCACAAAGTTATTTGGAAGCCGATCTAAGATTTTTCTCAAGATTTGTTTGGATGCTTACTACAATTTCCAAATTAGTTTTATCATTATTTGATTTCCTACCACATTTTCCTTTCGGAGAAACCAAAACCTTTACTTTACAATATGTCTAAGAAATTGGAAGAGAAGAGGAAGGAGGCAAGGGAGAAGAAGCAATTTTTTCTTGAGCCAGGAGGCCATCTTGATCTAATTCCATTTTTCCTTTGGAGTCAGATTAAGAGATAGGGGGAGAGGAAATAATTTTTATGTCTCCCTTCCCCAGAATTTCGTCAACCACCTCTTCAATAAAGTACTCCCCAAATTTGACAATAACTTCATTAGCCAAGTTCATCATTTTTTCATCCTTGGAGGTGCCATTTAAAATATCCTCAAAATGAGAAATGTTGTTTATAACATTTTTTTCTATTTTTGTCCCATTTTCTAGGAGAGAAGATGATGGTCCCAGATTTAGGATTGGAATGGAATATTGTGACACCCCATGCATATATTTTTGAAAAAGGGGTAATGAGAGGAATGATGAGAGAAATTTTTTATTAGAAGGGAAGATATCCATAAAATCACCAGTGAGAGAAGAGAAATCAATAGGATCAACCCATGAAAAATTTTTAGAATCAACCAAAATGTTTGCTTCTTTTCATGAGGATTCATATATTATTGATTGGAACCATTATCCTTTACATGAGAGAAGCTTTATAGCCCTAGAAACTGAATTAGGATTTTTAACTAGACTCCAGATTCTAAGTGCGGGTATCCCTTTAACCATATGAAATTCACTCTTCAAAAAATCACCAAAATGGGAAACCAATTTTTTGTAAAATAAGTCTCTAAGTATTCAAATGGGAGGTGTGGCAAGGTTAGAAACACTGGTAGCAAGGAAATTTTGAGGATTTCTCGTGGAAGATTTTCTTGGTAGTCGAAAACCCCAAAGAAAGAATCCCCACACAAAAAAGGTCCTTTTCTAAGAACCTTACTCTTAATCATAGAATTCTTAAATAAGATGAGAAAAAGAAGAAGCCAAAACTACAATGAGATCAAAAGTGACATACTATTTCTCCTTAATCCATGTCCATATTTCTGTTAGAGGTATGTTTCCCCCAAAGTTGGATGAACTTTCCAAATTGTTCGAAGTTTGGAACAAGATCTTCCAAATTTCAAGTTATTATTGGGGCCAAGTTCTAGCATTTCTCTTGATGGGATGAGGAGTTGTCATCAGGTACATGTTTCTCGTTAGGATTTCTTAATAATCCCCCACTCTATGAATGAGAAGAAATTTCTTCGAATGGTCGACGACTAAAGCGATTTTCTCCAGAATGGTGGTATATAGAGTGGGTAGAAACCCCAACTTTTGTCAATTTGTTTCTCCAATTTTCCTTATTTGAGGACCAAGGATTCTCCTTACCCTTGAAAAAATTTCCATGAGGATTGATAAAATAAGGGTTTCCATATGAAAAATCCCCACTTCTACAAACCCTTTGGATCCTTAAAGACCCATCTACATGGTCTTTAAAGACAAAGTTGGAAGACTTCTCTGAGAAAGTGCTTGGTCTAGATCAGGGAAAATCATGAGAGAGCTGAGAATTCAAGAGAAACCCTTATGAGGATGAGAGGATTCCTTGTTCCAAGGCATCACCCTTGGTCTCCTTAGCATGGGCTAGCATGGTACTTGGGCTTCATTACATGGTTTAACCACCTCCTATGGATCTTGATCTTGTATAAATCCAATGGTTGTATCAGGCATTAATAGATCAATCTTTTGGTGCAACGACAACTGTCTTTGCAATAATTGGCATCAAAGTTGAGGTCATAGGTTTGAACCAATCGCTTGTGCTAGGGGGATTATTGCAAGTTGTTTCCCTTGGTATCCTCAGTGTGGGCCAACATGGTGGTATGGCTTCATGACATGGTTTAACCACCTCCTATGGATCTTATATCTTGTATAAATCTAGTGGTTGTATTGGGCATTAATAGGTCAATATTTTGGTGCAATAATAGCCATCTTTGCAACATTCCTAGAAATTGCTTGATTTATGACGGGGGTCATGAGAATGTAAATAGGGCACAATATCATGAGAAGTAGGTTTAGGGTTTTTAAAACCTTCACTCATATTTTTTGGATTATGATGGTATTGAGGGTGAATATCTAGGGTTTTTTAGAATACTGGGATTTTTCCAAAGGGGTCATTCCATTTTTTCTTACCCAACTTGATGAATGTCTATGGTTGCTAGATGGAAAGGGGGCCCATTAATTTTCTACATCATATTCCTAGACAAAATGTTTACTCTAAAGGTACGAGGTATGAAATTACAGATTAAATCCTAGTTTCTCAATTTCACATTAGTTATTTATTTATTATTTTATGTTTTCCAATGATTATTTCACATTTATATTATTAATTATTTGTGTTCCATCAAAAGGGGTGTGATATTTTTAGTTGACACTTTTTCCACATGTTGATGCCTTAAAAAATAAGTTATTAGTTGTAAAAATATTCTCATTTAATGGTCTAACATGGAAACCCTATTTTTAAAGATGTTATGAAAAATTCTATGAAAAATGTAAGGGATAAATGTAGGGGAGATTATTTTGGACATGAGGATCAGTTATGACATGCCTAAGAGAATATTTACCTAAGGTATTGATGATTTATGATACATGTAAAAGCATATCCTATTTTACAGGGTTTTTATGACAACCTATAAGAGGATATAAAGTCATATAAGAAACTGTATTTAACATGTAAGGGTCATATGGATTTTTACCATGGTATTTTAGAATCTTGTTTTGAACCATGGTAATGTTTTATGGTGGTATTTTGAGCTCCCATGAGTCTATATATTGAGGGTTTGAGAGTAAAGACATTATGAAATGTTTTATAGGTACAAAAAAATTGTTGGATTTGATGCAATATTGAGGAAGTTCTATGTATTCTAATCTCTTTTATGAATAACATAGATTTTACCTCTTTTCTTGGTGGAGTTTTTTACCCGAAAGTGTTTTCTCCACGTAAATCCTTGTGTTATGTGTATGGATCTTGAGTTGTGTTAATCTCTTTGTTGTTAAAATAATTTCTCCATTCATATTATATAGTTTAGTCTTTAGATTTTTGCAGGTTAAATTAAAACTCACTTGAACTCTGTTCTTCTTCTCAACTTCTTCTGTCAAAATAGATGTCTATTGGGTGGAAGTGTGAGGGTTTTTTGTTCTATAGTTGGAGTTCTATTTTACAGATTTGTGTTTGTAAGAATCATGGTATATCTACATCTTAGTCAAACATTGAGAAGTTTAATGGATCTAACTATGAACTATGATAGCTAAAAATGGAGGATCTCCTTGAAGAAAGAGATCTATGGGTGGATACAAAAAAAGAAAAGAAACCTAATTCAATCATTCAAGATGATTTAGATAAGATGAAAAAAAGGCACTAGATGTAGACACCCAAAAATGTCCTTTTACAACACCTTGTCACAACATCACATCATTTAGGCATCTTGTAGCATGTTTTCCCCTAGGTACCAATGTCATCATTTAATTAGTTAAATATATTTTAGTTATTTGACCAATTTCATTTATTCCCTATTTATCCATAATCTATTCTTCCATAATTAAATAAATATTTATTTAATTAATTATTCATGACCATTTATCCTCTCTAATTAAATAATTATTTTAATTATTTAATTAGTCATTTATCTATTTTTCTATAATTAAATAAATAAATATTTATTTAATTATTCATGACCATTTATCCTCTCTAATTAAATAATTATTTTAATTGTTTAATTACTCATTTATCTATTCTTCTATAATTAAATAAATATTTATTTATTTAATTATTCATGACCATTTTCCTCTCCAATTAAAGAATTATTTTAATTGTTTAATTAGTCATTTATCTATTCTCTTATAATTAAATAAATCTTTAATTATTTAATTATTTTTTCACCTTCATCTATAATTAAATAACAATTTTACATTATTTAATTATCTTTCCACATCATCCCTATCCTTTATTAGATAATGCTTTATCATTATTTAATAAATTTATCATTTCATAATCCTTCTCATCTTTTTCAGGATTCATGTCCTTTAAAAGAAAAAATCAAAATCTTTCTATCTTTTCAAATCTTATCTTGTTTTATTTCCTTTTTGATCAAATTGTGTGTGCAAATATGTGGGATAAAAAAATGAGTTAAACAACACACCAATGAAACATTGTATCAAAAAAATCTAATTTAAAACTAAATAAAGCTTCAAACCCAATAGATTCTTCAAAGCCATCACATTGTCCTCTATCTCCAGGGATTTGTTTTAAACTACTTGCTCTCAAACTGTGTAAGAAAAATCTCAATAGAATGACAACCTAGAGAATGAGATGATATGAAAAATGCATTTTTATGTTAAATGATGTGAGATAATAAAACTAAGATATGTTGTTAAGATAATAAAACTAAGAGCAGATTGTGCAAGCTATTCTACCATGATTATTTATGATAAGATGATAAAAAACTAAGATGTTAAGATGCTTGAATGCTAAAATGTTCGATTATTCAACTAGAATGCTCATGCTATGCAACATTTCCAGGATTTTCAAAGAGCCAAGAGGTCTTATTTATAAAATTTTGGAGGCAAAAGCTTAGATGGAAAAGATCAAGGATTGAGATTTCATCTGGTAAGATGAACAGTGAGAGATGGAGGAGTTGGAGAAAAAGATGGAAGATGTTTTAAACCCATAAAACCTTTTCACTCAAAAATGGAGACAACTTGCCATTTGTCAAATTTAGTTATGAGTTAGTTTTGGTGGTTATAGATAATTCAACAATATTTAATTTCATGTGACATGTGAATTTAGAATCCTCCACAATTAAATATTTAAAATATTTAATTATAAGTGAGATGACTTTTTAGAAGATTTAAAGATGATTTTATGATTTGGAAAAAGAAGAATATTTACTTTATTCAAAATAAAGCAATGTGATAATTGAATTAAATAAATTGTGAAACTTATTTAATTAATTAAGAAGAAATGGAAAATGATAATAATTAAATAAACTTATTTATTCAATTAGAATAGTAGAATTTAGAAAACAAACGATATAAATAAATTATTTAAATTTATTTATATGTAGATTGAATAGAGATTAATTAAATAACTTGTATTTAATTAATTGCCAAACTTATTATAATGTGACCATTTTTAGGTGTATACATTTTTCCCCTCTTTGAAGTGATGTGTTTTACGCATTACTTCAAAGAATTAAAATGTTTGCCCCAAATGTAAATTTTTGAAAACTGATGCCTGCATGCCCCATTGGGTGATTTTTTCATTTTTTTAGACTATAGGAATCAGGTAGCACGACCCCCTACAAACTGTAGTGTGCCTTGTAAAATTTTTAATGTGACTGGTAGTGCTGGCACGACACACCATCCGGTACCACGGGGGTGGGGGAGACTAGATCTCATGACCCCCTTGGGTGATGAATCGGATAATATTTTTGATTTTTTCTCATTTTTTGATGATTTTTTGAAAATTGATTTGTTTGGCTGTCTGATTCATCAATCGATAGAATGATTTGGTGAAAACTGCTTTTGAAAGATTGATATAAATTTGAAAAACTTTGATTATGCCCCATGGTTAAAACAATGCCATAAAATTACCCTCCATTCATCTTTAAATAGGTAAAAAGTAACTTTTTCAAGTCATTTGTGCATTGTTACTTTAGTAAATTTGAGAAATTTGAGCTCTAGAGTGAGAAAAATGTCACTTCCCATTGAGCATAGATTTGAGAGGATTCAATGACATCAGTGCCCAACACACTATGGAGCCCCAATACGTATTGCGTAAACCTCTTTGTGATTTGATTTGTCAAAAAATTGAATATTTTCGACACATTTTTCATTGTTTTTTACACATTTTCACTAGATTAGTGCATATGGTATTTTCCATAGTGCATTTGATAGATTTTATAGCACATCCAATGCCATAGCACATATGATGAAAATCATAGTGCATACGATAAGTTTTGTAGTGCATATGATGAGAATCATAGCGCATTTGATAAAAAGAATAGCACATATAAAACTATAGTGCATATGATGAGAATCATAGCACATTTGATAAAAATAATAGCACATAAAAAAAATCTTGTAGTGCATATGATGAAGCTATGCCAGTTGGCATGATTTTGCTCCTTGATTGATGATTTTTTTATCGCTTTAGCATGTGATGATGAAATTTGGATTTTCAATGATGATAGTTGATAGGACTGATAGAATAACTGATAAATTTGTCCTCATGATGTATGAGAAAATAAATAGTAATATTTGATAAATGTTCTTTCCTGATTGTCGAAAAATAAATAGTAAGATAGATAAATTTTCCTTCCTGATTGACGAATTTTTTTTTATAGAATTTGATAAATTTTCTTTCATGATTGATGAAAAACAAATAGTAGGATAGATTGATTTGATTGATTTGATTGTTTTGAGCACAAACACTGATTTGATATGTTTCAGATGGATAAGAGAGATAAGTGTTTCTTTAGTTTCTGGAGCGATTCTCAAAGACCTGGAGTTTGATTCCACTGCTTGTTCAGGAAGATCGAGATTACATTGATGCTTGTGGGTTGTCCTCATTGTTTGAGATGCCAGAGATGTGTGTCAATAGGGGTTTGTTGACTACACTCGCTGAGAGCTGGCATAGTGAGACAAACACCTTTCACCTAGCGATAGGAGAGATGATGATCACTCTTGAGGATTTTTATAGGATCCTACAGATTCTAGTGGTGGATGAGACTGTGACTTACGATACCAGAGAGCAGGGAGGCACTTATGCCTTGAGGAGATTTTTTGTAGATGATCATATTTCTAGGAATGAGATTCCATGGGCTGAGATTGCTGAGATGTATGTGCCATTGCTGAGCGTACTAGCAGGATTCATTGGTGGCTTCTTATGTCCCGACTGTAGGTTGAAGGGACTCGTTGTTGGATGGGGCCGAGTACTTGAGAGCATGGCTATGCAGGGTACTAAATATGCATGGAGATCATGCATGCTCACTCATTTATATCATGAGTTGCATTAGATAGTATACTATAGAGCGAGGAGCATGGGTGTTGGATGTTCTCTACTTTAGGTCTAGGCATGGGAACATATAGCAGTGACACATCCTATGGAAGATAGTTAGCGTCCAATTGGACCGCTATATATTTTTGCATATGCAGGTGTTGTTGTCCAGACTAGGATGGGAAAACTAGATTACTGGCAGTGAGTTCTTGATGATTTGGACACATTGACATGGTGTGCATACTTAGATTGTGAGTAGTGGCTAGAGGATTCAAGAGAGATTCCATATGTGTTCGTTTCGTGATACTTGATTGGCCGCACCTCGTATATCATGGAGAGATTTCTAGTGAGTTGGGTACTAGGACAGTATGGTCGGATACAAGGGATACCCCTTGGTTCATATATTTATGCCCGTCGACAACAAGAGATTGTAGTGTGGGGACCTCAACTTTAATTTGATGCAGCTGCTACAAAGTTTAGTGCCCTAGATGCACATATGTGGGATTACAGGGCACACATTCTTGATGGGGGAATGACAGCCAAGTATGCGTATTATTTTAAACCTCATCCATTTCCATGGCTTACCAGTCCTAAGGACCACTTGTACCATTAGATGGGGCCAAAGGACAAAGATCCAGCCAGAGATAGAGTAGAGAGGAGATGGAGGAGAGTGATGATGATGATGTTGATGATGACAAAGGTGGTTATGGTCGGGGTGCTCTAGTAGTGAGACAAATTGTAGAAAGGAGACAATCCGTGAGAGAGGGTGGGATGGATATAGATGGTCCATTAGATTAGGGGAAGATAGCCACCCTTCAGGCCGTAATACATAGTTTATAGGGGTAGCTGGCACAGGAATAGGCCACCATCCAACAGTTACAGGCACAGGTGAGTACCTTAACAACTAAGAGGGATTCTTTAAGATAGGCTAGGGAGGAAGTAGTGGCTCTATCTAAGAGATTTCAAAGATTAGATGAGAGGACCTCCATGGGTGTGATGATGGTAGAGCTTACATGGGTTTCCCAAGAGTGCCAATACTATCATGACCGATACCATGAGGTTGTTCCTCTAGTGCAGAGGGTGAGTTATGCAACATCTAAATCAGGCCATAGCTAGTCTCATACTACTAGAATGGGTGTGACACAACCACCCCACAAAGATCCGGGTCCAGATCCAGGTATAGGCCCCACAAGTGTAAGAATTTCAGGTGCAGGAGGTCTTGTGAGAGCAGTGAGTCCTGGGAGGAGTACCTAATAGTCTTATGATTCCCTGATTGATGATGTATATTTGATGATCTTTGTACACACATTCAATTTTGTCACATTATGATATTGTATCTTGCCTTGTTTCAATATCCTTGTACATTTTCATTGAGTTTTGATATTATGAGATGTAGTGAATATTATTGATCTATGCATGTGTCTATTTTATTCAATGATGGATGTTCATGTATGCATTTCTATTTCTATATGTTATGATGCTTATGATTATGCCATGATAATGTATGTTTATGGATAATGATATTTGCATGATGAATCTATCTTATGATGATGCTTATACATATGATGATGATTATTATGATGCGATGACCTATATATGAACCTTAGATGATTATGCAAAATAGGTTATGATGTATGGAAAAATTTATTAATTATAGATGCAAAAATGTTGTGATGAAATGGATGCATTTTATTATTTTCCAATGTATGGTTATGTATAGTGATGCAATGATGTTGAGGTGATAATGAAATGGAAATGAATGAAATGATTTGAAAATGATACATAAAGATGGTATGAAAATAAATGATAAATGAAAGTGAATGATAAATGATAATGAAAATGAAAATGATATATGAATTATATGAAAGTGAGTGAATAAAAACAATAATGAATGATATGAAAGTGAATGAATAATGTGAGAATTAAAATGATATTAATATGAAAATGAATGATAAATGATATTGAAAGTGATGTGAGAATGATATGAAATGAAAATGATATGAAAATGACATGAAAATGATAATAAAATGAAAATGAAAATAAAATGATAATGAAAATGATGATATGAAATGAAAATTACGTGGAATGATATGAAATGAAAATGAAAATGATGATATGAAATGAAAATGATGATGTGGAATGATGTGAAAATGATAAATAATGATGGTATGATACATGATATGAATGAGAATGATATGAAAAGTGATAAATAAAAATGAATATGAAAGTGAAAATGAATATGATGAATAATATGAATATGAAAGATATGAATATGATACATAATATGATAATGAATGATATGAATGATGTGAAAATGGTTTTTTTCAATGTCAAAATGTACTCAATCTTTGTTCAAAAGAGATACATTATTTTTGATGTCCTTGCCAACCTCCAAAATCCATTACACAAATGTAAAATGAATGCAATCTATATTAATCATGAAAACTTAACTATGCAAAATGAACTATATAGTGTTGTCATTATACGAACCAACTTTATGCTTGTTTATCATCATTGAGATTTTTGAAATCTTGGAAGTTAGTACAAGCATCATAGGGTATATCCGCACTGATGATGTCCTTAGTACAAATTTCATGATTTTTGATATAGCAAGTTAATAAAAGCATCTAGGTATAATTAAACCGAGATTTCTTGAATATTTCTTGCATAAAAAGATAAAAGTTAATCATTTTCCTATGAAAATCCAGAAATATCATCAATGATACGTTTGGAAACCATGTCTCATGAAAATTTTGCATAGTAATAATGATTAACTTGCAGATATAAAACAAAGAAAAATCATAATCCTTCCTTGTTACTCTAGTTTAGTATATCATTGAGCCACTCCAAAGATATGATGTCATAAAATTTCAAAACAACATTTCAACTTATGCTTTAAGTGTTCCAATCATTTTATTCAGATTAAGATCATCCAGTGTGTTCCAGTTTCATCCTGTGACATGTCTTATAGCTTTTTTGACCATGCATGATTGGATATTTGATGTTGATCTATTATTTGGATATTTAACGTATTTTGCTATTTGTCTGGTGAAAAATTCAAAAGTTGATTGACCCTAGTGAGTTTGCACTTTGACTCCAGATTAGACACAACCTAATACTAAGAATATAAACAATGATCACCAAAACATGATGAAATCCTATCACCTCTAGGAAATGTTGTATTCATGATACAAATATGATGGAAAAGGATGGATTTGATGCTAATAAAAATGGCTATGTAAAAACGATGTAGGACATAAATTAATAGATGGAAGAGCCAACTAGTTTATAAATAGCGCTTGATTTTTAGGTTTTCACAATTTGTTTTTATTTCACTTTTCAGATTTTGTGATTTTTTTGTTGTTACCAAGACACCTGTTTGCCAGGTTTTCATCAAGGCAGCGATTTTTTTTTTTATTGTTTTGATTTTTTTATCTTTTTTTTTTTTTTTTTGTATTTTTCTCTCTTTTTTTTTTTTTTGTATGTCCAAAAGGATGTCTGTTTGCCAGGTTTTCACACTGATGACAATTTTTTCTAGACCTTTTATGTTGTTTTTTGGATTTTTTCAGGAAATTTTATGTTGTTTTTGGATGTTTTTAAAACATTTTTCGCTATTCTTTCTCAGACATAAAAATTCTTAAGATGAATGCTATTTCAGGTCTTTAAACAGGTCCCCTTTAGGTGTATATACTGATACACTCCAGAACCATATGCTACAATGATGACAAATGGACCCAACCAATTTGGTTTGAACTTTCCTTTCTTCTCCCGATCTTGTTGGCTGCGGAGATTTTCCTTCAGGACTAGGTTACCCACTTGAAATGTTCATGGTGTGACTCTGTAATTGTAGCTATGAGACATGACATGTTGATAACCCTTTAAGTGATCAACTGCATATTGTCATCTCTCATCTAGCAGTTCCAATTCTTGTAGTTTGGAAACTCTGTAGTCTTCATCAATTATGAGTCCCTTCAGTGAGACTCTGAGTGAGGGTATCTCGACTTCTAATGGAAATATTGTTTTTGTACATATTTTGCACACACGCCTCGCCGAAGGCAGGGACCCCCTTTCTTTTTCTCATGATGGGTTGTTTTGCTCCCACCTCATTTTGTGCACCCCTATTCCCAAGCTTAGGTTAGTCATATGCCTTAAAATGACTAAATTTCCCTTTGACCAAATTTTCCTATTTGAATTTGCTAAGTATTTTTCTTTTATGGGGCCCCCCTTTTTCTTTTTCCATGCTCCTACCGACTGGGTTCCTGCTCGCTTGACTTTGCCTTTTCCTTCATTTTTGACTTCGGGGACAAGTTGCCTATAGATTTGGTATATTTTCATGATGCCTAAGTGAAGTGCCAAGGTTTTGTTAAGTTTTGAGAAGTGGAAATTTCATTGCGGGTCACCGCCCCTCCATTGCCATACGTGGGAATTTCCTTGTGCGCTGTCGTCCCTCCATCATTTTTTGTGGGAATTCCTTTATGGGCTGCTGTGTGCTCATTGCCATTTCAAAAGGGTGATGACCCTCTAGCTTTCCCCTTCCAAATCTCTGCCTTTCCAAAAAGGGGTGCAAACTTCACGTTTTCATCATCTAAGACCCATAAAATGAATGACTTCACATGCCTAAAGGGGTTGGCATTGAGTTTTCCATGTGTTTAGGCATTGCAAAACTTCCCTTGCAAGCCACTGCCCCTCCGTCGCTGTCCGTGGGAATCTCCTTGCAGGTTGCCATCCCTTCATCGCCATCCATGGGAACTTCCCTTGTGGGCTGCCATCCCTCCGTCGCCGTCTATGGAAACTTCACTTGCGGGTCGTCATCCCTCCATCACTATCTGTGGGAACTTCCCTTGCGGAGTACCATCTCTCTGTCACCATGTGTAGGAACTTCCCTTGTGGGTCACCATCCCTCCATCGCCATCCGTGGGAACTTCCTTTGCGGGCCGCCATCCCTCCATTGCCATCCATGGGAACTTCCCTTGCAGGCCGCCATCCCTCCGTTGTCGTCCGTGGGAACTTCCCTTGTGGGTCGTCGTCCCTCCATCACTATCTATGGGAACTTCCCTTGCGGGTTGTCGTCCCTTCGTCGCCGCCCATGGGAACTTCCCTTGCGGGCCGCTATCCCTCCTTCACCGTCCGTGAGAATTTGCTTGTGGGTCGGAGTGTGCAGGTCATCATGTGCTCATTTCCTTTTTTAAGGGCGACCAACCCATAACTTCCCCCCACCTGGTGGGCTCCGCATTCGGTTTTTTTTCCTGCCTTTCGCTTTCCATCCGTCGACCGTCTATTGTCTGACTTCCCACTTCCCTGCCTCTACATCACTCCAGCCCTCAAAAGTGAAATCTCCCTAAAATATGATTTCTCGAAAAGGAAAGTTTCTCAAAATGTCAAATGGAAATTGTCTTGAAATGAGAATTTTCCTAAAATTAAAATGTTTTTCGAAGTTGATTTTTTCCAAAAATGGAAATTTTTCTTGAAAATGCAAATGTTCCTAAAATTGATTTTTCTTCCTAAAATAGGAAAATTTCCAAAAATGGAAAATTTCCAAAAATGGAATGTTTCCAAAAATGGAAAGTTTTTTTCCGAAATATGAAATTCTTGATGGACTATAAATTGATACATTTTAATTTTCTAAATGAGAGAAATTTGTCATTTCTGGAGATCTAAATGATGATATCTTATGGCATAGGTACTTTTAAGGATGCTTGGGGGGAATAATGGATCGATTCAAGAACCAGCATATGAAGGGTGATGGAGGGAGCTATTTTATTTCACCAAAATGATGATGATTTCCATGAGCTATCCATCCAAATCAAGAGCAACATATCTACCTCTCAGAAGCACCAATCTACAAAATAATACACTTAATTGGATACAAGAATGTTGTGAATACATCAAGCAAAAGGGAAGCCTTTTGACAACTTTCAGCTATAGCAAAGGTAGCCAGCTAGAGGACAAAAGTGTTGCAGTGCATGGGTCACTAGATGACAAAATGGGAATAAGAAAAGTTGTATTTTAAATTCCTATTTATTTGGGGGTAGGTTAAGCCCTTACTTGTAATGAATCTAGGCGACACAATGAAAATTAATCCTGGCCATTCATTTGGGCTATGGAAAACTATAAATAGGAGCTTGCTCCTCATTTGTAAATGGTTGGAGAGTTGGTGTATAAAGCATTTTTCAATAATAGAGAGGAGCATTGCATGATTTATGGGTGTTTCTTTTGAATTTGTTCATTATGCATGCATGGTTCAACTCCCATGTTAGACTTAGTTGTTGGTTTCTTGAATGGTTGTGATAGTGGTGTTGTTATGGTATTTGATGAATTTCCAGCCCATACTTTTGGCACTTGTTGATGAAAAGCTATTGTGCAAAGTTAGCCTAGGCTTCCATACTTCATTGTTGCAATTTACTTAAATTGCATGTTCATGATGTGCATGTGCAATCTGAAAATCAGCAGTGCTTAGAAGATTGCATTGGTTTTATGTAGTTGTAGGCTTCTCTTGGTCAAGTAAAACCTAGTTTAGGAAGTTTCTCTACTGTAGCAGCCACCATTGTTACTATTCATTCATGCTTAGGATTTAGAATAGTTTTCTTAACCCTTCTCCTTTTGCTATTTCTTTTTGTCCTTTTGTAGGATTCAAAGCATCAAAACAATGCCAAATCTGATGAACTTGGTGAGTTTCAGCTTGCTATTTTGAGTGGACAACCACTGTTCATTCACTTCTAGTACTCCTGAAACTCCATTTGCAAACCCAAATTTCCATGCTTTGCAACTCATCCATAAGTCTACCCTGTGATTACCAAAAAAATCACATTTAAACCATTGAGATATTCCAAGCAAGTCATGACTTGACACCCGAGAGACCTTGGGGTAGTGATTTGCAACTTGTTCATAGATTTATGCCTTTCAAGAGAGGTGATGCACCTATGCATTACCTGTGTTGAGAAGTGCTAAAATACCCATCAACAAAAATGGCACTAGAAAGAGGGCATGGCTGAGCTTGAGGTTGCAAAGCTCAAAGTTGGAAGTTGAAAGACTTTCAAGTGAAATCTAAGATAGAAAGATCTCATTATATGTTGGAAAGTTAAAATCAAAAATTGGAAGGAAAAGCAACATCTAAACCAATATGGAGCAACATTTGCAGGTCAACATCACTCAGCTACAAGAAGGTTTAAATAGGATATTGAGGAGACCATTGCAGCAATTTGCATTGGTAGATAAGTGTAGAATCCATGGCACTCACATGCACAACGAATTGGAATGTCTAACCTTTTTGGGAAGAATTGAAAAGGTACTACAAGGAGAAATCCTCTTTTGGGAAATATACCAACCCTTAGCTCCCCTAGACCCAGAAGAGGAATTTTCTAACATGGAAGCCAATGCCTTCAAGGAGTTGATTCAAGAACAACTGAGCCTTGAGGATGGACTAAACTTAGAAGATGTGTTGATGTCTAGATGGTGCAGATTCCATAATGTACCCCACTTAGAATTCACTTGTCCATCATGTGCAGATGTCATCACCCAAACTAGGAGTTATTTGGGAAATTTAGAACAAACAAATATCAATGAAAAAGAGCCATCCCATGAGGCATGCAAGATGTCAACATCTGGGAGACAACATACCAAAGTTGAATCAAGAAGCTCCATAGAGGTAAGTGTTGGGACAACACACACTAAGGCTGAAAATCAAAAGGAAGGATATGACTTCCTTGGGACAACAAGGAGCTTTGATGAAAGTTCAATTGGTGGGGAAGTAAAAAATATTTTCTCCATTGATAAAGAACAATCCTCCACTCAGGAAGAAGACTAGCCCACAACTGAGAGGCACTTTATGGAAGATGAATCTACAACACTATTTTTTGGGACAACCAACAAAAATGTTGAAGAATAGAAAGAAAAAGAGGCTAGAGGCCTTGGGGCAGTAGAAAATGATGATGAAATCATAAGTGAAATAAGATTAGAAGACCTTTCCTTCATAGATGACAATGATCAAGCATCCGAAAATTAAGATTTGGAGGAGTGGGAACAACTATAGTTCACGATTATCTACCATTAAACTTCCTTTCTAAGTGATGATGAGGATTCGATGGTGGAAAGATATAATGAACTTGTTTCAAGAATCATGAGGGATTGGTTGGAACTAATCACCAAGTGGAATTGGAAGTGTTATTGCTACCAAGTTGGTGTAGGCTTCATGACTTGCCACATTCAGAGTTCACACGCGAACTATGCCAAGACACCATCATGCAAGTCAAAGAACAAGTGGGGTAGCCAAGTGCACCGCCTTCTGTGGTTGGTTCAAGGATTGAATTAGAAGTCCAAGAGTTGGAACCTAGTGCCAACTTAGCTAAGGACAGCCTCCAAGAAGAGGTTGGGACAACAATAGTGGGAGAACAACATAGTCCCGAACCCCTGAACAATGAAGCGGGTCAAATGGGAGAGTTTTCCATCAATAATCAATAGTTTTTCCCTCTTGTAGAGCATTTATATGCAAGGGATGATGGGTTCTATGAAGAAGCCTTGGAGGGAAATCATATAGTAAATTTTGGCCCCCTTGAAGAGGCACCGTCAATTGATGACTTCTTTCCCTTGGGAGTTATTCTACAAAGGTATGCCAATGTTGAAGAAGAGTACATTTCAAAAGATGGCTGTGATGCAGATATACTACCTGAGCCTCAAGATGGTGAAATATTAGAACTCACAAATTGGGAAAGGAACTCGTTCTCCATATACAACAATAGTGAGCAAGAAGAAATAAGCGAACATCATGGTGAGCCGCATGAACTACAAGAAGAATAAGACCAAGGTAGGGATTTCTTGGAGGCTACTCACATGGGTGACATAAAATTTCAACTGCAAGGGCAGGCTATAACTAGGAGTCCTTCGGCCTTCACCTTTGTTGATCCTCCTACACCTAATAAGACCTATGATAGGATAGATTCATCCATGTCATGCTTTTATGACATGAAATATAGACAAATTAGGATCAACACAAGGGAACTGAGATGGGACAACGTGCTGCCTTTTGAAGACAACAATCAAGTAGAGTCCTGGACTACAAAATATCAACTAGATGAAGTGTATCTCCTCAAAGAACAACTTATGGAGGTTGCGGCTCCCACTGGTAGATTGGAAGAGGTGTTTTCTGTCCCATTCTCCTAGCCTTATGAAAGTTTGAGATCAGGTATAAGGTTCCTTGCATTTGAAATTTTTTCTTCACAATGTTTACTGCCTAATCAATTTGATGGTGATCTACAGATTGATAATGCAAGAGGGATTCTACAGCATTCATTACGTCCACTTGTGGCTACTAATGCAATGATCAATGAGGCTATGCACCATCTCAACTATCTAGTACAACTACCCTCACATGATGACATACAGGTTTTATCTTTCCTTGCTGCAATGGATGTTCATGCTTATCATTTCGATTATGGGATCAAGGGGAGACAAACATGTTTATGGATCAACCACGGGTTTAATGAACCTCCTCAATTGTTGTTTCTTCTTGAATATGTGATTGAATTTGAATGTTGTAATGTTGAGCTTCTTTTTTGTAAGTATAAGGATGAGTGTGCATGGTTAAGAACTATAATGATCACTCACCTACTAGTGCATGCATTACAATATCCAATGGGCATGAGTGTTGGTCTACCTTGCCTAAACGTCATGCTTTGTAAATATCTTTGTACATAGTTGTTTTGGGTAGTGTGGGTTTCATGTATATACTTCACTTTCCTTCTTTTATTTGATTAGTTGATTTGTTGTAGGTTTGCTTGCTTTAGAGTAGTTTCCTTGTCATTTTCTTTTTCTTTTCTACTTTGCTCAGGGTCCCTTTGTTTTCAGCTAGGTATGTTTACATGCAAAACCACCATTTTATTGCTTGGGGATGTTCTATGTATTTATTCGATAAACTTTAATCAATTTTTCAGAGTGGATGGTGAGGGTCTTTTGTTAGTGCCAAGTGACTTGGATGTTTGGTTTGAAGGAGATAGGTCATTGGTTGATTTGACTTGGATTTATTATGAAATATTACATATCTCACATACTTTAAGAATCTAGCGGTTCCTATAGGTTCCTTTGTGAAGTCCTGTTAAGTGAAAAATCTAAAATTCTACTTCAGCGCTATTGTTATTCTCAGCCCTAATTGCAAGCTTCACTACTTGCAGGTTGAAAATAAAGAAGAGAAAAGAAAATAAAAAGAAACAAAAAGAAAGAGAAAAATGATGAAAATCAAAAGAATGAAAATTCAACTTTTAGGAGAATTCGAATAACTCTACCGGGTCTATGGACGCCCGACCGAGAGCAATGTTTGAGAGAATCATAGAGAAAACCTCGTTGGGGATATGGACACCTGAATGGTAGTGAGGCAATGTCCTAGATGCTTTTGGAGTTAGAATAAATTACATAGCTTAACTTGACAGAGCTTACATTCCTGTAGTGACCTAAGGATAGTAATGAGCGCATTTGCACACACTTGGATTTTCAGCATACTGAAGGTTGGGTTAGCAAGCGGTTTTGATCCTTTGGTCAAGCTTCTAATTTGTTTCACCTAGCATGAGGATTGGAACCATAGATTATGGGTTCGTGATTCTAATTTGTCATCAAAATGATTTAGAGTATTTACCTAGTGATTTTCCATTTGTTGTACATATTTTGCACACACGACCCACCAAAGGCAAGGACCCCCTTTCTTTTGCTCCTAATGGGATTTTTTTCTCCAACCTAATTTCATGCACCCCTATTCCCAAGCCTAGGTTAGTCATATTCCTTAAATTGACTAAATTTCCCTTTTACCAAATTTTCCTATCTGAATTTGGAAGTCTTTTTCTTTTGCGGGGCCCCCCTTTTTCTTTTGCCATGCTCTTGTCGACTGGGTCCCTACTCGTTTGACTTCACTTTTTCCTTCATTTTTGACTTTGGGGACAAGTTGCCTATGGATTTGGGACGTTTTCATGATGTCTAAGTGAAGTGCCAAGGTTTCGTTAAGTTTCGGGAAGTTGCAGAAATTTCATTGCAGGTCACCACCCCTTTGCTGCCGTCTATGAGAATTTCCTTGCAAGCCGCCATTCCTCCGTCGTCATCCATAGGAATTCATTTGTGGGATGCCATGTGTGGGTAACCATGTGCTCATTTCCATTTCAAAAGGGTGACAACCCTCCAGCTTCCCCCTTCCAAATCTCTGCCTTTCCAAAAAGGGGTGCAAATTTCAAGTTTTCATCATCTAGGACCCATAAAATGAATGACTTCACATGCCTAAAGGGGTTGGAATTAAATCTTCCATGTGTTTAGACATTGTAGAACTTCCCTTGCTGGTCATTTTCCCTCCATTTCTATCCGTGGGAATCTCCTTGCGGGTTGCCGTCCCTCTGTTGCCATCCATGGGAAATTCCCTTGTGGGCCACTATCCCTCTATCACCGTTCGTGGGAACTTCCCTTGTGGGCCGCTGTCCCTCCATCATTGTGCATGGGAACTTCCCTTGTGTGCCACCATCCCTCCATTCCCATCCATGGTAACTTCCCTTGTGGGCCGTCATCCCTCCATCTCCATCCATGGGAACTTCCCTTGCGGGCCACTATCCCTCCATCGCTATTTGTGGGAACTTCCCTTGCGGGTTGCCATCCCTCCATCGCCATCCATGGGAACTTCCCTTATAGGCCACCGTCCCTCCATCATCATCCATGGGAACTTCCCTTGCAGGCCACCATCCCTCCATATCCATCCATGGGAACTTCCCTTGCGGGTCGTTGTCCCTCCGTCGCCGTCCGTGGGAACTTCCCTTGCGGGTTGTCGTCCCTTCGTTGCCATCTGTGGGAACTTCCCTTGTGGGACACTGTCCCTCCATCTCCATCTGTAGGAATCTCCTTCTGGGTCGCCATGTTCTCATTGCCTTTTTTAAAGGTGGTAGACTCGTAACTTCCCCCACCTAGCGGGCTCCACATTCGGTTTTTCTGTCTGCCTTCTGCCTTTCGTCGGTCAGTCGTCCACTGTTTGACTTCCCACTTCCCTTCCTTTGCATCAATTTGGTTTTGAAAAGTGAAATATCCCTGAAATATGATTTCTCAAAAAGGAAAGTTTCTCAAAATGTCAAATGGAAATTTTCTTGAAATGAGAATTTTCCAAAAATGGAAATTTTCCTAAAACAAAAATCTTTCACGAAGTAGATTTTTTTCCTGAAAATGCAAATATTCCCAAAATTGATTTTTCTTCCTAAAATAGGAAAATTTCCGAAAATGGAAAGTTTTTTTGAAATATGAAATTCTTGATGGACTATAAATTGATACATTTTAATTTTCTAAATGAAGGAAATTTGTCATTTCTGGAGATCTAAATGATGATATCTTATGGCACATGTACTTTTAAGGATGCTTGGGGGGATAATGGATCAATTCAAGAACCAACATACGAAGGGCAATGGAGGGAGCTATTTTATTTTACCAAAATAATGATGATTGTCAAGAGTTGTACATCCAAACCAGGAGCAACATATCTACCTCTCAGAAGCATCAATCTACAAAAGAATACACTTAATTGGCTACAAGAATTTTGCAAATACATCAAGAAAAAGGGTAGCCTTTGATAGCTTTTAGCTGCACCAAAGGCAGTCAACTAGAGGACAAAAATGCTATAGTGCATGGGTCACTAGATGACAAAATAGGAATAAGACAAAGTTGTATTTTAAATTCCTATTTATTTGGGGTAGGTGAAACCCTAACTTGTAATGAATCTGGGCCACACAATGAAAATTAATCCTGGCCATTCATTTGGGCTTTAGAAAACTATAAATAGGAGCTTGCTCCTCATTTGTAAATGGTTGGAGAATTGGTGTAAAAGGAATTTTGCAGAAATAGAGAGAAGCATTGCATGATTAATGGGTGTTTCTTTTGAGTTTGTTCATTGCGCATGCATGGTTCAACTCCTATGTTGGACTTAGTTGTTAGTTTCTTGAATGGTTGTGATAGTGGTGCTGTTGTTATGGTATTTTATGAATTTCTAGCCAATACTTTTGGCACTTGTTGATGACAAGCTGTTGTGCAAAGTTAGCTTGGGCTTCCATACTTCATTGCTACAACTTAGTTCAATTGCATATTCATGATGTGCTTGTGCAATCTGAAAATCAACAGTCCTTAGATGATTGCATTGGTTTTGTGTAGCTGTAGGCTTCTCTTGGTCAAGCAAAACCTAGTTGAGGAAGTTTGTCTACTATAGCAGCCACCATTTTTACTATTCATTCATGCTTAGGATTTAGAATAGTTTTCTTAACCCTTCTCCTTTTGCTATTTATTTCAGTCCTTTGTTAGAGTAGGATTCAAAGCATCAAAACAATGCCAAATCTGATGAGCTTGGTGAGTTTCAGCTTGTTGTTTTGAGTGGAAAACCACTGTTCATTCACTTCCAGCACTCCTGAAACTCCATTTGTAGACCCAACTTCCCATGCTTTGCAACTCATCAGTAAGTTTGCCTATCATTACCAAAAAAATCACATTTAAACCATTGAGATATTCAAATCAAGTCATGACCTGACACTTGAGAGACCTTGGGGTAGTGATTTGCAACTTGTTTACATATTTCTACCTTTCAAGAGAGGTGATGCACCTATGCATTACCTGTGATGAGAAGTGCTAAAAAACCCATCAACAATTGCTTCTACTCCATAGACCAAAGTGTATGGGGTGGTTCTTGTTGGTGTGTGAATGCTAGTTCTTTAGGCCCACAAAGTTGGATTTAACTGAACATGCCAATCATGACCAACATCATTTACTGTCTTCTTTAGGATCTCCAAGATTGTTTTATTTGAAGCTTTTGCTTGGTCATTTCCCCATGGATAATAAGGTGTAGAGAACCTATGTTGGATATGGAATCTTTCACAAAGTTTTTCAACATCCTGAATCTTAAAAGGTATCCCATTATTAGTGATAATGGAGCTGGGAATACCATATTGACATATGATGTATTTCAAGATGAAGGATGAAATTTTCTTTTCGGTTAGTGTGGTCAAGGGAAAAAATTCAATCCACTTGGTAAAATATTTAGTTTCCGTGATTATAAAATTGTGCCCATTTGATGAAGAGGGGTGGATTTTTCAAACCAGATCTAGTCCCCACTGATAAAAGAGCCATGTTGTATTGAAAGGCTACAACTCTTGAGTAGGAGCATGAATAAGGTTTCCATGTATTTGACACTTTGGAAACTTCTTTACTAAAGTGAAGGATTCCCTTTCCATAGTTGGCCAATAATAACCCATCCTAACAAGTTTCTTAGCTAAGGTCAATCCACTTGAATGAGTTCCACAAATACCACCATGAACCTCTTGTAAGGCATTTTCGGATTCATCACGTTGAAGAAATCTAAAGAGGGTACCATCAAGACCACATCAGTAAAGGGTGTCAGTGATTATGGTATAATGAGAATATTGGCATATCAAATTTCTCTTTTGATTCCAGGACAAATCCGGGGGTAAGATATTATCTTTCAAGTAGGTATAGAATTTTTTGTATAAAGGTGAATCAAAAACAACCAGATGACAGATGATTTGGGTCTTAGGATTATCATAGGTAGGGGAAAATAATTGTTACACGAGGAATTCATATCAACTTTGATTTTCAAATAGTTGTAGTAGTGAAGCAATTGTAGCCATGGCATCTACAACTTTGTTGTCAATCCGTGGAATCTGTGTGAACTTAGTCTCAACAAAATACTTCTTAAAATCGCCAACCATGTTCTTATAAGGCATTAAATTGTCATCCTTAGTCTTATAATCATCATTGATTTTGTAAATGACAAGTTGTGAATCACCATAAACTTGTAGCTCTGTGATCCTCCAGTCCAATGCTACACTCATTCCAATAAGCAATGCTTCGTATTCATCTATGTTATTGGTGCAAGGAAACAACAATCGATAAGACTTTGGAATAGTATGTGCCTAAGGTGTGACAAAAATAATTCCTGCCCCCAAGCCATGTTGTGTATAGGACCCATAAAAATATAGTTTTCATGACTGCTCTTTTGTTGTTGTGAAAAAATCTGCATAAGGAAATTCAACATGCATTGAATGATCTATTTGTAAGGGTGCTTCTACCATCTGATCTGATATGACTTGTCCTTTGATGGCTTTTCAATCTACGTAGTGGATGCCAAATGGGTAATGATCTTAAGTGAGTTTTACATCCACTATGTAGATTGAAAGGCCATAAAAGGAAAATTCATAGCAGATCAGATGGTAGAAGCACCCTTACAAATAGATCATTCAATGCATGTTGAATTTCCTAATGTAGATGTTTTCACATCAACAATAAAGTAGTCATGGACACTATATGTTTATGGGTCCTATACACAACATGGCTTGGGGGCAGGAATTATTTTTTTCACACCTTAGGGACATACTATTCCAAAGTCTTATTGGTTTTTGTTTCCTTCCACCAATAACATAGCCGAATATGAAGCATTGCTTATTGGAATAAGAGTAGCATTGGATTGGATGATCACAGAGCTACAAGTCTATGGTGATTCACAACTTGTCATTTACCAAATCAATGATGATTATGAGATAAAGGATGACAAGTTAATTCCTTATAAGAACATGGTTGATGATTTTAAGAATTATTTTGTTGAGATTAAGTTCACACAAATTCCCTCGGATTGACAACAAAGCTACAGATTCCATGGCTACAATTGTTTTGCTACTAAAACTATCAGAAAATCAAATCCAATATGAATTCCTGGTGGAAAAATTGTTTTACCCTACCTATGATAATCTTGAAACCCAAATCATCTGTCATCTAGTTGGTTCTAATTCCCCTTTACACGAAAAATTCTATACCTACTTGAACGATAATATCTTACCCCTAGATTTGTCCCAGAATTGAAAGAGGAAGTTTATACGACAATCTTCTCACTATACCTTAATCGCTGACACCCTTTATCGATGTGGTCTTGATGGTAGCCTCCTTAGATGTCTTGAACGTGATGAATCCGAAAAGTCCTTACAAGAGGTTCATTGTGGTATTTGTGGAACTCATTCAAGTGGATTTACCTTAGCTAAGAAAATTGTTAGGATAGGTTATTATTGGCCAACTATGGAAAGGGAATCCTTCACTTTTGTAAGGAAATGTCTAAACTGTCAGATACATGGAAACCTTATTCATGCTCCTTCTCAAGAGTTGTAGCCTTTCACTACAAAATGGCCCTTTTCTCAGCGGTGACTAGATCTAGTTGAAAAAATCCACCCCTCTTCATCAAATGGGCACAAGTTTATAATCACGACAACTGAATATTTTACCAAGTGGATTGAAGTTTTTCCCTTGACCATAGTAACTGACAAGAAAATTTCATCCTTCATCTTGACTTACATCATATGTCCGTATGGTATTCCTAGCTCCATTATCACTGATAATGGAAGATCTTTTAAGAATCAGGATGTTGAAAAACTTTGTGAAAGATTCCATATCCAACATAGGTTCTCTACACCTTATTATCCACAGGGAAATGGACAAGCAAAAGCTGCAAATAAAACAATCCTGAAGATCTTGGAGAAGACAATAAATGATGTTGGCCGTGATTGGCATGTTTAGTTAAATCCAACTTTGTGGGCCTATAGAACTAGCATTCACACACCAAAAAGAGCCACCCCATACACTTTGGTCTATGGAGAATAATCAAACTTTACATTAGAAGTTGAGATACCCTCACTCAGAGTCGCACTGAAGGGACTCATAATTGATGAAGACTACAGAGTTTCCAAACTGCAAGAACTAGAACTGCTAGATGAGAGATGACAATATGCAACTGATCAATTAAAGGGTTATCAACAAGTCATGTCTCATAGCTACAATCATAGATTCAGACCACAAAAATTTTAAGTGGGTGACCTAGTCCTAAAGGAAAATCCCCACAACCAACAAGATTGGGAGAAGAAAGGAAAGTTCAAGCTAAATTGGCTGGGTCCATTTGTCATCATTACGACATATAGTTTTGGAGCGTATCAGCTATCTACACTTCAAGAGGACCTTTTTGAAGACCCAACAAGTAACATTCATCTTAAGAAGTTCTATGTTTGAGAGAGAATAGTGGAAAATGTTTTGAAAACATCCAAAAACAACATAAAATGTCATAAGAAAATCCAAAAAATAGTAGAAAAGGTTTGGAAAAAATTGTCAATAGTTTGAAAACCTGGCAAATAGGCATCCTTTTGGACATACAAAAAAAATCAGAAAGAGAAAAATACAAAAAAATTAAAATGAGAAAAAATTCAAAAAAATAATAAAAAAAATAAAATCGCTGCCTTGATGAAAACTTGGCAAACAGGCGTCTTGGTAACAACAAACAAATCACAAAATATAAAAAAATGTAATAAAAACAAATGGTGAAAACTTGGAAAACATACACTATTTGTGCACTAGTTGGCTCTTCCATCTATTAATTTGTGTCCTACATCGTTTGTACATAGCCATTTTTATCAACATCAAATCCATCCCTTGCCATAATATCCGCATCATGAACACCATATCCATTACAGGTGACAAGATTTCATCATGGCTTGGTGATCATTGTTTATATTCATAGTAGTAGGTTGTGTCTAAGCTGGAGTCAAAGTTCAAACTCGTTGGGGGCAATCAACTTTTGAGCTTTTGAACAGACAAATAACAAAATGCGTTAAATATACGAATGGTAGATCAACATCAAATATCCAATCATGCATGGTAAAAATAGCTATGAGACATATCACCGAATGAAAACTGGAACAAATTGGATGATCTTAATCTGAATAAAATGATTGGAACACTTAAAGCATAAGTTGAACTGTTGTTTTGAAATTTTATGACATCATATCTCTGGAGTGGCTCAATGATGTACTGAACTAGAGTAACAAGGACAAAGTATGATTTTTCTTTGTTTTCTATCTGTAAGTTAATCATTATTACAATGCAAATTTGTCGTGAGACATGGTTTCCAAAAGTATCATTGATGACATTTTAATATTTGCATAGGAAAAGGATTAACTTCTGTTTGTTTACGCAAGCAATACTCAGGAAATCTCGGTTCAATTATACCTCGATGCTTGTATTAACTTGTTCTATCAAAAATCATGAAAGTTGTACTCAAGACATCATCAGTGCAAATATACCCTTTGATGCTTGTACTAACTTCCAACATTTCAAAATCTCAATGATGATAAACAAGCATAAAGTTGGTTCACAGAATGACAACATTGTATAGTTCATTTTGTATAGTTAAGTTTGCATAGATTGCATTCATTGTTAAATCTACATTTGCGTAATGGATTTTGGAGGTTGGAAAGACATCAAAAATAATATGTCTCTTTTGAACAAAGATTGAGTACATTTTGACATTGGCGGATACCATTTTCATATCATTATCATTATCATTTTCATATCATTATCATTTTCATATCCTTATCCTTATCATTTCATATCATTTTCATATCATTTCATGTCATTTACTTTATCATTTTTATGTCATTTTTATCATCATTTTAATTTTCATTTTAATATCATTTCATATCATTTTCATGTCATTTTTATCATCATTTTAATTTTCATTTATTATTCATTTTCATATCAATATCATTTTCATTCTCACATCATTCATTCACTTTCATAACATTCATTATCGTTATTATTTACGGATTTATCATTCACTTTCATATGATTCATATTTCATTTTAATTATCATTTATCATTCATTTTCATACCATCATTATGTATCATTTTCAAATTATTCATTCATTTCCATTTTATTATCACATCAAAACCATTGCATCATTATACATAACCATACATTGGAAAAGAACAAAATAATAAAATGCATCCATTTCATCACAACATTTTAATTTAATCTTTGCATCCATAATCATCTATAGGAAATCATTAAATTTTCCATACATCATAGAACATCGTAAAATCATTGGTTTGTCATTTAAATCATTCATATATCATTAGCATCATTCATCAATAGAGCAGAACATAATCATCATAAAATATTTTGCATAACCATCATCATAACACATATAGGTCATCACATCATTATCCATAAATATACATCATCATGGCATAATCATAAGCAACATAATATATAGAAACATAAATGCATACATGAACATCCATTATAGAATAATATAAGACACATGTATATAGGATCCGAAATCACCGCTGCATATCATATAATTTCATCAAATCAATTTCCAAATGTACAATGATATCAAATGTCAAGAGAGATATACATAAAATGTGATTAAAATGAATGTATACAAATCATCAATGGGAGCATCAACATTAGGACTATGGCTGCTGCTACCTCCAAAAGGAGCTGGTCTAACTGGACCCTTGCCACTTGCACCACCTATATCTTGTCTACCTGGCTGTGACACACCCCTGGTCACACTCCTAGAATGACTCTTGGAGTGAGTACATGGTTTGTTGCCTGACTGGGTGAAGGGTATCTGCTGCTCGGGAGGCACTACCTCATAATATCTCATTCGATAGTACTCTGCCTGATGAGCAGTCTCTAACCCCTCTGCCACAACCTATCCAATGGAGGTGACCTCCACATATCTCATGAGCCTCTCTACTATACCCTCTACCTGCTGGCAACACTACCTCAAACTGCCACACTCTACCATCAACTGAGCTACCTGTGGATTAGGAGGTGGTGGCTGTGCCATCTATGTCTATAGCTATGTGATAAACATCTGAGCCTGTACTTGTGTCTGTAAGTTGTCTATCTAGCTCTACTACTATTAGGATGGAGCCCTAATCATAACATGAGAGGGACCTACTATTGGCTACTCTATTGTCTTCATGGTCCTTGGTCTCCTCCTAACCTAGAAATCTAAATTGGGTAGTCTCCTCCCATCATCTCCATCAATATCCTCACCTCCTCCAACAATCGACTTTGCTTGTGCCTCATCCCTCTGTTGTCTCCTCACATGTTGCAATGCTGGTCCATCAAGTAATGGAGCGGGCTCATCGGGACTCTTCAACCTCATAAAAGGATGTGTATGGAAGTATTGAGTGTACTCCTTCGTCATACGTGCATCTACAATATCTAGTCTATAATCCCATAACTTTGGCTGTAATCCTAGATACTCCGCCCTCACTGCCTCATTGGGAATAAACGAGCCCCACATTGCAACATCCTCCCTCCACTTGGTATAATGAACCAATTCCCACGGAATCACCTGAACCCTCCCAAACTGCCTCAATACTCACGTGACCAAAAATATCTCTATGATGAAGGGGGTCCTCCCAATTAGGTATCTCAATAAGCCACAATAGGGCAACTCAATGTCGTCCTCGTCCTAGGCCTCACAGTCTAAGTATGGCCTCCACATGACTATATCCATGTCATCCAAAATTATCCTCCAATACTCCAACTTACCCAACTTAGGATGGGCAAGTGGGCTCGCGTAAGCATATACATAGGGATGGCCTATCAGACGGTCTCTCTTTGCAAAAGGGCAGGTAATAACAATATGTTCCCATGCCCATATCTATAAAAGGGTAACTCCAGAAGATATGCTCTTAACCCCTGTATATACCACCTGATGTAAATCATGGTATAGGTGGGCCAACATGCATGAACCCCATGCATACCTCATCTGCTGAAGGATCATCTATTCTAGAATACGACCCCATCCTACCGACAGTCCCTTCGAACTGCAGTCTGGACATAAAAAGCCACCAATGAATCCAACCAACACTAAGGGGAGTGGGGCATAACTCGCAACCATCTCTCTCCATGGGATCTCATAACCACTAATGGTCGCATCCTGGAATACTCTCCATAAGGCATGGGTCCCACCAACCTCCTTGTGGTTGTACACCACAATCTCGCCTATCACTAGTGGGAAAATGGAAGGTATTATGCTCACTATGCCACTGCTCAGCTAAGGCTATTAGTAACCCCCTATTGATCCTATAGTGCAAGATCCTAAGCAATGAGCCCAACCCACATCTGGAAATCATTGCAATCTCAGGCTGTGACAATCTAGGGATCATCTCCCAGGTCTTGTGAAATCTCTCGCTGACTTAGAGGATCTTAAAATCCTCCTATACATCATATCAATATAAATCAATCAGATCACAATATCATAGTGATACAATCAATTCATCAGGAAAGTACATCATGCGTGAAATCACATCATGCAATCAACAAAATCAAACGCAAGCACATCATCAATATCATCTATCTACTATTTATTTTTCATCAAGCATGAAGATGAATTTATCTACAAAATCAGATCAACTCATCATTACTATTGTTTTTCATTTTTGAAAGAAAATTTATCAAATTCATACATCAAATCAGATCAGCTCATCATACTATTTATTTTTCATCAAGCATGAAGACAAATTTATCTATAAATCAGCATTAGATCATCATTTTACTATTTGTTTTTCATTTCAACATGAGGACAAATTTATCAAATCATCATAAAAATTAGATCCACTATCCTTGATGCTAATCAATTTTATCAAATCAGTTGTCTAATATAGTAACAACATCAAGCAATCATAATTATTCTTGAAATGATCCTCGAAATCAAGAAATTGCAGGTTAAACAATCAAAATCATCAAAAATACCATGGATGTGCTAAAACAAACATTCTATGCGCCAATTCAAAAAATGCGCTAAAAAAATTCATGTATGCGCTAAAAAAGAGGGTCAATGCATGATTTCACTAGATGCGCTAATCTATCCAGCGTATGCACTAAAATATTGGACCTGTTCTCTCAACTAATCTATGCGCTAAAGCCCCTAGTGTATGCACTAATTTATCAACGAAAGCACTAAATATACCTATGCACTAATCTACCTGATCTATGCACTAGCCTATGACCTAAATGCGCTATTTTGTATGCACTAAAAGAACTAATCTATATGCTACAATAAAGATCACATGCACTAAAACAACAACAAGCATTTAGAAATTTTCAAAATATGTATGAAATTCATGGAAAAAATTCACAAAAGCGGTTTAAAAATCTTACCAGGGGTCCAGAAGCAGTTGGTCTCTGATGTCGACGTACCCTCTCGAATCTATGCCACTCGTAGTGGATCTCCATCTCGTCTATAGTCTCTCAGAGCTCTCCAATCAACAACATGCAATACTAAAAATGATAATGACTTTTTACCTTTTTACACCTTTTAAGGGGGTAATTAAAGGGGTGTTATTTTTATTTTCCACCAAGCTGAGAGCTATTTCGGGAGATAAATTGACAAAACTGCAGCAAATCATTGTAAATCTTCAAACATCATCAAAAACTTCAACGAAACTTCAAACACGCGATTTATCTCCCGAGGGGGCATATAGCATCATCGATCAATTTTTCAAAGTCAGGGGAAAATTTTCTTCTGAAATTTTCTTTGAAGCAATGCGTAAAACACATCACTTGAAAGAGGGGCAAAATGTATACATCTAAAAATGGTCACATCATATTAAGTCTGGTAATTAATTAAATACTAGTTGTTTAATTAATCTTCTAATTCCATCTACATATAAATAAATTTAAATGTTTATTTATATTGTTCATTTTCTAATTCTTCTATTCTAATTAAATAAATAAGTTTATTTTATTATTATCATGTTTCATTTTTCCTCTTAATTAATTAAATAAATTTTATAGTTTATTTAAATTAATTATCATATTGCTTTAAATTTGAATTTTTAATTCAAATAAAGTAAATGTTCTTCTAAATCCATAAACTTTCATCACTTCTTTAAATTCCCATTTCACATATAATTAAATATTTTAAATATTGAATTAGGCATTTCTTATCCCCTTTTCACACATAATTAAATATTTTTAATATTTAATTTTTAATATCTAATTATGGAAGCTTCTAAATCCACATGTCACATGAAAATTAAATAATTTTATTATTTAATTATTGAATTATCCTCAACTGCCAACTAACTTCTCATAACTAAAAATGACAAATGGCCATCTTCCTTCATTTTTGAATGGAAAAGGTTTTGTAGGAGGAAAAATCTTCCTTCTTTTTCTCTAGCTTCCATCTTTCTCTCCAACTTCTCGATCTTCCACCATTCATCTTACTAGACTCAATTTTAACCGTTGATCTTTTCCAACTAAGCTTTTTCCTCCAAAAGTCTATAAATAAGACCTCTTTGTGCTTTGAAAATCATCTAGTTCATAGCGTGAGAATTATAGTTGAATTATCAAGCAATTAGCATCTTAATATCCTAGATTTCTTGATCATAAGCATAGCATTTTAGTTTTTATCATCTTAGCATAAATAATCATGGTAGAATAACTTGCATAATCTGTTCTTAGTCTCATTATCTTAGTTTCATTATATAACATCATTTAGAATAAGAATGCATTTTGCATATCATCTCATTCTCTAGGTTGTCATTCTGTTGAGCTTTTGTTTATACAATCTAAGAGCAAGCAACTTAAAATGAATCCTTGGAGATAGAGGACAATGGGACGTCTTTAAGGAATCTGCTGGGTTTGAAGTTTGTTTAATTTTAATTAGATTCTTTAATACAATGTCTCATTGGTGTGTTGTTTCTACATATTTATACACACAGTAACATTAAGGAAATTATGAATGATTTCATCTTCTTGGAACAAGATATCCTCTGAAGCAAGAGGAATCTCATGAGAAGGATCAGAGATACAAAGCGATATGGGAAAAGCCAAGTCACTATCACATGCATGAAATGGAATATCATTAACATTTTGAACAAAATTAGATACTGAACTAATCAAAGAAGATATTAAATTCATTTTGGATTTTTTTGGTATTTTCTATGTTCTAGTAAATCGCATTTTCGGAGGTCTCCGGGGTGGAATTTGGGTTTGGAACTTGCATCAGTCCCTAAAATTTGATTGCCAAAGGCACTTTTATTTTATAGACTAAGCTAGTTGTCTAGGAGACCTTTCCAATGGTGCAAACGGTTCTGCATTCCGAGCACCGAGTCAAAATTTATGACCCCACCAAGTAGGGGTAAATAAATTCCTAGTTTTTCGAAAGACTTTCCCTTCATGCCAGGTTCACCAAAATGTAAAGAAGGGAGATTCGCTACTCGTGAGTTCTCTTCATTCAGAGAGCCTCACGAGGAAAATTTCCCTAAATTGCCTCAGGAACAATGCGAGAATTCTAGAATCAGAAGGAGCAGGTCACAAAGATTCTCTAGACAAACTGACAAGCTCTCGGCCAAAGGACAGTAGCACGAAATACAAACGAAAACACGGCGCGCTGGTGCCCCTAAAGTGTGCTAGTGTCTCATACAAACCAGAAAGCAAGAATTTTGTAGAAAATGACAAAGTGACTACTAATCTAATTGCTAAGAACTATCAGAATCTGGGAAAATGACAAAATGTGATAAAGCTGAAATACAGTGAAATAGATAAAGATAACAAGAAGTGAAAAGGAAATGCTTACAACCACGCAAGTGATGAAGCCTCCAACACATGAATTTCTTCAATACCTGCACACAAGAGAGAGAGAAATTGTTGGGGGGCTGTATAGGGGTTTGCCTCAGTCAAACCCTTGTTTCGGTGTTCCCACCTCCACGAACAACCAGATAGAAAGAGAGAGTGTAACCGAAAATGGAAAAAGTGCTTGGTGAAAGAAAAACCCGTTGAGGAGTAGAACCCACACCACCAAGAGTGATAAAAGTAAACCCCGCTCAAGGAGGAGAGCCCGTATCACAAAAGAGGTGATAAAAGCAATCCCCGCTCGAGGAGGAGAACCTGTATCACGAAGTAAGGATGTAGTAGATAGAGGATATGGAATCCTAGGATGCTCACAAGCATAAGACAAGGGAGATAGAGTTGCAAGACCTAAAAGAGATGCAAAAGAGTATTGCAAAAGGTGCTGCTAAGAGAGCTTGAAGTTGTTGTAACAAGCTGTATGGAGCTATGCAAGCAAAGTCAGAGAGAAGTTAAAAGATGGAATGAAGCTAGAGAAGTGTTAGCTAGACTTGGAAGAAGCATATAATGGAAAATATATCATTAAAGAAAGGAGAAGAAGCTTCCCAGGAGGTTACAAGGTGTCCTGAGTTGTTACCACCGACCAAAGGAGGTGACAAGTGGAAAACATGCATGAAAATGGTCGTTTGAACATTGAAACGTCGTAGGACGCTAGCGCGGCACACAAATGTCTGCGTGACACATTAGTGTCCGGAAACACCACACTACAAAATAACTTGAACAGGAAAAGCACAAGGTTTGATGTAAAGCTAGTGCACAAGGGTAGCTGTTGAAAAGGGGTGTCAGAGCATCTTGAGAGGGAAAAAAGGTTGATGCACAGGCCAAAATGAACTTACAAAAGATGCTAAAGGAGTGGACACTAAAGCAGATGCAAGAATGTATGTGAAATTGCACGGGGTACAATTTTACGAATATACACACCGATGAAGCACCTCTAAAATTCTTGATAGATTAAATAGAATCTAGATAGTTTTCTAGTCTCATATCACAACCTCTACTTCTATTTTGTAATGAAAAAATTGTTCTCCAACCTCTCAATGTTCTCTTCTTTTTGTAATTTTCCCAACTAGACTTGTTAAAGTGTATTCCAAGATACATGTTCTTAGTTACTTATAGGATAATCTCTTCAAAATAAAAGTCTAGCTGATTTTTACTTTTTAATTGGAAAAGTTTAGGATCTTGGTCTTACTAGTGTTAACTTGCATACCCACCTCTTTGTTAAAGTGCTTTAAGGAATTTAAGTGCTCTTGCAACCCTTGAAAAAACCTTGCAATTAAAATGAGACCACCAATGTACAAAAGAATCCTCACAACATACTTTCCAAAAGAACATCCTCTCTTTGAAAATCTAACTCTTTTTCTAACTTGAGGATATATGAATTAAACTCCAATGTCACTCCTAAAGCTTTCAAAATACTTACTTGAGTTTGGATTTTTACTTGAACTTCCTCATAAGTTTTATGAACAATCACTCTATACTACTCTAGTATGTCAAGATCCTTCATTCTACTCCATAACTTACTCCTAGGAACTATGTCAAAAGGTTTCTTGAAATGCATAAAACAACAATAAGCTTCTTTTCCATTTGATAATTTTTCAATGATAAGTCTATAAGTAATGTCATGGTCTATTGTCATGTATTTTGGTTTGAAAACCACTTGCCATTTTTTCCTCTTATCTTTTTCATCTACCCTTTTTTGATCCTATGCTCAACCATGCATTTAAATGGATTTGCAAACAAGGAATTGATCATGATGGTTTGGTGCTTCAAAGAATATTTACATCCTTGCTCTTGAAGAGATGTACTACTAGATTTCTTGTTCATTTACAATTCATATTCAATTATGTTAAATATTTTCCTAATTGAGGGGAAAGGTTTCTTATTCCCTGTATTAAGTATTCTCACTAACACTTCCATGTCATAAACCTTACCTTATCCATTCACCTCCTATAAAAATGAATAATTTTGTTGTTGCATTGACTATGGGAGGGATATCTTTCTCTATCTTGTGTTCATATTTTTTTTTACATATTCTAACCATTTAGTAGCTATAAAGTTATCCTCTATTTGTTTTTTGATTGTTAAAGTCACCTCCAAAATTATTTTGGATTATTCTTCCATAAATGTATTAGTTCTTCTCCCCTTATGTTCATGAACTCTTTTTTTTCTTTTACCATCTCCTTATACACATTTTCGTCTCTTGTCTTTAATTGGTTCTTTTAGAGCTACCCTTGCAACCTCAATCTTCATCATAATCATTTTATTTACTGTTTGAAAAGGAAAATAACACTTTCCGAAGATTAATTTAGGCTAATCCGATCAGATCCAAATGTAGAGGCATAAATTAATTTATATTAAAAATTGAATTTAAAATGTGGGCATGTATAATTTGAAATAGTAAATGCTAAATTAGTAAAGTAAAAGTAAAAAATAAAAGCAATTATCTCTAGGCCCAATGAAGGATAAATGTATGATATGACTAAATTCTAAATCATGAATTCGTTGAAATAGGTAAATCTATGAACTATGTCTATATCTCACCCTAAAATTTAGAAATTTAATTAGTCAAGTCCACAAATCAAGGGTAGATCTATACCTACAATTTTTTTTTATATCCATGGAAATAATCTAATAATTTTCATTTTTTGGACTCCTATTGCACTTGTTTTGCCTCCATTTTTTTGTTATTTTAAACTGGGAGTATTTAAAAATACTTTTATAATATTGTTGGTATATAACAAGGGGACATTTTCTCTTAGGTAAACCCCCAAAAATGTTGTAAGATATTGATAGCCAACAAGTAATAGCCTAGAATGAATATGCACATTTATTTTAGTACATTAAACTAAAATGTTCCACAATTAGTTTTTACTTAAGTGCTTCTAGTATGAGAAAGGATGTTAAATGAATGTATTTGAATTCCTTTAAATGAAATAACATAGTAATAAATCATGCTAAATGCGTGTTAGTTAGCTTTGGGTGAGAAAGGAATGGACAATAGTAGGCCATAATTTGAATTTGAATTTTAGAATTTCAAGGGTCAAAATCATAGATATGAGGTAATTATCATATCCATAGAAATGGTTCAAGACATGGAAATGGTCAAATCTAATGTCTAATAGAACATGTAGGGATACATGTGTGAATGGTTGCAATAACTATGTACTATGAGTAAATGTATCAAGATGTGTGTATGGATAAGGCATGCATAAGTGTATGGGAATGTGTGTGTGTGTGGGGATAAATAAAGCTAGGGGAATGAGCTTGAGTTTATACAAGATTGTTCCATTCGTCAATATAAAAATGTATTAAGACATAATCTCAAAATAGGTATAAAACTAAATGAAAATGACATGGGTGTACAATTTTATCATTACATTTTTCCCCCATTTTGAGGTGAATTTAAATCCTATAATAATCATGTCTCGTAGTATGTAGCACACACAAAAATGCATGTGAAGTAATTATTTTTAAATAAAAGGATATCATGGAGTTCAATATAAATTAATGGACCCTATAGAATGTGATCATGTAGGTTCACCTAGGTTAGGTTGTGCTCTCCAAAAAAAAAAGAAGAAGGAAAAATATGCTCTGAGTAGCTTATGTAATGCAAGTAAGAATTAATGCAACCTAAATCTCACAAAAATAATTAGGAGAGAGAGAGGGGGGGAGTGAATGGAATATGTAGAGTAGGAAAATAGATTCTAGATCCAACAAGTAGATAAACTAGGATCAAATTTTTTCACTCACCCTCTACATTTGAACACAAACTAGCTAGATTTTGATGATTAACTTGCTACCATAAGGGAGAGCTAATCTACTAGGGTTTGGTTCTTTTGAATTGTAAAGAGGATAGTTTTGATTTGTGTTTTAACAAGCCTATTTAACATAAACCCTAGATTTGAAAATTGAATTTATCACATAGATAAAAACAAAAATTGATGGAGCAAATGCAGATTTGAAAAAAAGTGACAAAGAGGAACCTGTGACTAAAATCCAAGCCTATTTTGTAGAGAGAGGGGCATGGGTTCCCTAGACTAGAAAGGTTGCATTTTTAGGATCTTTAAATCTTTGATGCTATGTTAGAGTCTGCACTATGTTTCCTATAGCTTCTTGTTGAAGAAACCTTTAAATCTGACCCACACACATAAAAAGAGGGGAAAAGGTTATGCCATATAGGGGCTTGCCTAAGTCAAACCCCATTTTGGTGTTTCCACCTCCATGTACAAAAAAAATTGATGATCAAGAGGGTGTTCCCTAGGTTGAGCAAAGGCTAAAATAATAATTGACTGAAATGACAAATGATAAATTATAATGTTACCTTAGGCATGCAATCCTTGTCGAAGGGATGTTCACACTATAAGTTGCTACCAAAGGTTTTTTGATGGATGCTTGAATTTATTGATAGACCCGCAAGAGGTTAGTTCACAAAACATAATAGATTGTTGTATCTAGCTTGTAGAGGATAACTCAATACATCTTCACAATAATTGTCTCATTGATC
>CM021103.1:212151120-212208956 GCA_007115665.2 Sequoiadendron giganteum
AAAATGCAAATATTCCCAAAATTGATTTTTCTTCCTAAAATAGGAAAATTTCCGAAAATGGAAAGTTTTTTTGAAATATGAAATTCTTGATGGACTATAAATTGATACATTTTAATTTTCTAAATGAAGGAAATTTGTCATTTCTGGAGATCTAAATGATGATATCTTATGGCACATGTACTTTTAAGGATGCTTGGGGGGATAATGGATCAATTCAAGAACCAACATACGAAGGGCAATGGAGGGAGCTATTTTATTTTACCAAAATAATGATGATTGTCAAGAGTTGTACATCCAAACCAGGAGCAACATATCTACCTCTCAGAAGCATCAATCTACAAAAGAATACACTTAATTGGCTACAAGAATTTTGCAAATACATCAAGAAAAAGGGTAGCCTTTGATAGCTTTTAGCTGCACCAAAGGCAGTCAACTAGAGGACAAAAATGCTATAGTGCATGGGTCACTAGATGACAAAATAGGAATAAGACAAAGTTGTATTTTAAATTCCTATTTATTTGGGGTAGGTGAAACCCTAACTTGTAATGAATCTGGGCCACACAATGAAAATTAATCCTGGCCATTCATTTGGGCTTTAGAAAACTATAAATAGGAGCTTGCTCCTCATTTGTAAATGGTTGGAGAATTGGTGTAAAAGGAATTTTGCAGAAATAGAGAGAAGCATTGCATGATTAATGGGTGTTTCTTTTGAGTTTGTTCATTGCGCATGCATGGTTCAACTCCTATGTTGGACTTAGTTGTTAGTTTCTTGAATGGTTGTGATAGTGGTGCTGTTGTTATGGTATTTTATGAATTTCTAGCCAATACTTTTGGCACTTGTTGATGACAAGCTGTTGTGCAAAGTTAGCTTGGGCTTCCATACTTCATTGCTACAACTTAGTTCAATTGCATATTCATGATGTGCTTGTGCAATCTGAAAATCAACAGTCCTTAGATGATTGCATTGGTTTTGTGTAGCTGTAGGCTTCTCTTGGTCAAGCAAAACCTAGTTGAGGAAGTTTGTCTACTATAGCAGCCACCATTTTTACTATTCATTCATGCTTAGGATTTAGAATAGTTTTCTTAACCCTTCTCCTTTTGCTATTTATTTCAGTCCTTTGTTAGAGTAGGATTCAAAGCATCAAAACAATGCCAAATCTGATGAGCTTGGTGAGTTTCAGCTTGTTGTTTTGAGTGGAAAACCACTGTTCATTCACTTCCAGCACTCCTGAAACTCCATTTGTAGACCCAACTTCCCATGCTTTGCAACTCATCAGTAAGTTTGCCTATCATTACCAAAAAAATCACATTTAAACCATTGAGATATTCAAATCAAGTCATGACCTGACACTTGAGAGACCTTGGGGTAGTGATTTGCAACTTGTTTACATATTTCTACCTTTCAAGAGAGGTGATGCACCTATGCATTACCTGTGATGAGAAGTGCTAAAAAACCCATCAACAATTGCTTCTACTCCATAGACCAAAGTGTATGGGGTGGTTCTTGTTGGTGTGTGAATGCTAGTTCTTTAGGCCCACAAAGTTGGATTTAACTGAACATGCCAATCATGACCAACATCATTTACTGTCTTCTTTAGGATCTCCAAGATTGTTTTATTTGAAGCTTTTGCTTGGTCATTTCCCCATGGATAATAAGGTGTAGAGAACCTATGTTGGATATGGAATCTTTCACAAAGTTTTTCAACATCCTGAATCTTAAAAGGTATCCCATTATTAGTGATAATGGAGCTGGGAATACCATATTGACATATGATGTATTTCAAGATGAAGGATGAAATTTTCTTTTCGGTTAGTGTGGTCAAGGGAAAAAATTCAATCCACTTGGTAAAATATTTAGTTTCCGTGATTATAAAATTGTGCCCATTTGATGAAGAGGGGTGGATTTTTCAAACCAGATCTAGTCCCCACTGATAAAAGAGCCATGTTGTATTGAAAGGCTACAACTCTTGAGTAGGAGCATGAATAAGGTTTCCATGTATTTGACACTTTGGAAACTTCTTTACTAAAGTGAAGGATTCCCTTTCCATAGTTGGCCAATAATAACCCATCCTAACAAGTTTCTTAGCTAAGGTCAATCCACTTGAATGAGTTCCACAAATACCACCATGAACCTCTTGTAAGGCATTTTCGGATTCATCACGTTGAAGAAATCTAAAGAGGGTACCATCAAGACCACATCAGTAAAGGGTGTCAGTGATTATGGTATAATGAGAATATTGGCATATCAAATTTCTCTTTTGATTCCAGGACAAATCCGGGGGTAAGATATTATCTTTCAAGTAGGTATAGAATTTTTTGTATAAAGGTGAATCAAAAACAACCAGATGACAGATGATTTGGGTCTTAGGATTATCATAGGTAGGGGAAAATAATTGTTACACGAGGAATTCATATCAACTTTGATTTTCAAATAGTTGTAGTAGTGAAGCAATTGTAGCCATGGCATCTACAACTTTGTTGTCAATCCGTGGAATCTGTGTGAACTTAGTCTCAACAAAATACTTCTTAAAATCGCCAACCATGTTCTTATAAGGCATTAAATTGTCATCCTTAGTCTTATAATCATCATTGATTTTGTAAATGACAAGTTGTGAATCACCATAAACTTGTAGCTCTGTGATCCTCCAGTCCAATGCTACACTCATTCCAATAAGCAATGCTTCGTATTCATCTATGTTATTGGTGCAAGGAAACAACAATCGATAAGACTTTGGAATAGTATGTGCCTAAGGTGTGACAAAAATAATTCCTGCCCCCAAGCCATGTTGTGTATAGGACCCATAAAAATATAGTTTTCATGACTGCTCTTTTGTTGTTGTGAAAAAATCTGCATAAGGAAATTCAACATGCATTGAATGATCTATTTGTAAGGGTGCTTCTACCATCTGATCTGATATGACTTGTCCTTTGATGGCTTTTCAATCTACGTAGTGGATGCCAAATGGGTAATGATCTTAAGTGAGTTTTACATCCACTATGTAGATTGAAAGGCCATAAAAGGAAAATTCATAGCAGATCAGATGGTAGAAGCACCCTTACAAATAGATCATTCAATGCATGTTGAATTTCCTAATGTAGATGTTTTCACATCAACAATAAAGTAGTCATGGACACTATATGTTTATGGGTCCTATACACAACATGGCTTGGGGGCAGGAATTATTTTTTTCACACCTTAGGGACATACTATTCCAAAGTCTTATTGGTTTTTGTTTCCTTCCACCAATAACATAGCCGAATATGAAGCATTGCTTATTGGAATAAGAGTAGCATTGGATTGGATGATCACAGAGCTACAAGTCTATGGTGATTCACAACTTGTCATTTACCAAATCAATGATGATTATGAGATAAAGGATGACAAGTTAATTCCTTATAAGAACATGGTTGATGATTTTAAGAATTATTTTGTTGAGATTAAGTTCACACAAATTCCCTCGGATTGACAACAAAGCTACAGATTCCATGGCTACAATTGTTTTGCTACTAAAACTATCAGAAAATCAAATCCAATATGAATTCCTGGTGGAAAAATTGTTTTACCCTACCTATGATAATCTTGAAACCCAAATCATCTGTCATCTAGTTGGTTCTAATTCCCCTTTACACGAAAAATTCTATACCTACTTGAACGATAATATCTTACCCCTAGATTTGTCCCAGAATTGAAAGAGGAAGTTTATACGACAATCTTCTCACTATACCTTAATCGCTGACACCCTTTATCGATGTGGTCTTGATGGTAGCCTCCTTAGATGTCTTGAACGTGATGAATCCGAAAAGTCCTTACAAGAGGTTCATTGTGGTATTTGTGGAACTCATTCAAGTGGATTTACCTTAGCTAAGAAAATTGTTAGGATAGGTTATTATTGGCCAACTATGGAAAGGGAATCCTTCACTTTTGTAAGGAAATGTCTAAACTGTCAGATACATGGAAACCTTATTCATGCTCCTTCTCAAGAGTTGTAGCCTTTCACTACAAAATGGCCCTTTTCTCAGCGGTGACTAGATCTAGTTGAAAAAATCCACCCCTCTTCATCAAATGGGCACAAGTTTATAATCACGACAACTGAATATTTTACCAAGTGGATTGAAGTTTTTCCCTTGACCATAGTAACTGACAAGAAAATTTCATCCTTCATCTTGACTTACATCATATGTCCGTATGGTATTCCTAGCTCCATTATCACTGATAATGGAAGATCTTTTAAGAATCAGGATGTTGAAAAACTTTGTGAAAGATTCCATATCCAACATAGGTTCTCTACACCTTATTATCCACAGGGAAATGGACAAGCAAAAGCTGCAAATAAAACAATCCTGAAGATCTTGGAGAAGACAATAAATGATGTTGGCCGTGATTGGCATGTTTAGTTAAATCCAACTTTGTGGGCCTATAGAACTAGCATTCACACACCAAAAAGAGCCACCCCATACACTTTGGTCTATGGAGAATAATCAAACTTTACATTAGAAGTTGAGATACCCTCACTCAGAGTCGCACTGAAGGGACTCATAATTGATGAAGACTACAGAGTTTCCAAACTGCAAGAACTAGAACTGCTAGATGAGAGATGACAATATGCAACTGATCAATTAAAGGGTTATCAACAAGTCATGTCTCATAGCTACAATCATAGATTCAGACCACAAAAATTTTAAGTGGGTGACCTAGTCCTAAAGGAAAATCCCCACAACCAACAAGATTGGGAGAAGAAAGGAAAGTTCAAGCTAAATTGGCTGGGTCCATTTGTCATCATTACGACATATAGTTTTGGAGCGTATCAGCTATCTACACTTCAAGAGGACCTTTTTGAAGACCCAACAAGTAACATTCATCTTAAGAAGTTCTATGTTTGAGAGAGAATAGTGGAAAATGTTTTGAAAACATCCAAAAACAACATAAAATGTCATAAGAAAATCCAAAAAATAGTAGAAAAGGTTTGGAAAAAATTGTCAATAGTTTGAAAACCTGGCAAATAGGCATCCTTTTGGACATACAAAAAAAATCAGAAAGAGAAAAATACAAAAAAATTAAAATGAGAAAAAATTCAAAAAAATAATAAAAAAAATAAAATCGCTGCCTTGATGAAAACTTGGCAAACAGGCGTCTTGGTAACAACAAAAAAATCACAAAATCTTAAAAGGGCAATAAAAAAAAATGGTAAAAACTTGGCAATCAGGTGCTACTTGTAAAGTAGTTAGATCTTACATCTATTAATTTATGTCCTACATCATTTGTACATAGACATTTTTATCAGCATCAAATCCATCCCTTGCCATCATATTCATATCATGAAAACAAAATTTCCTAGAGGTGACAAGATTTCATCGTAGTTTGGTGATCATTGTTTATATTCTTAGTAGTAGTTGTGTCTAAACTGGAGTCAAAATGCAAACTCACTGGAGGCAATCAACTTCTGAGTTTTTTACCAAATAGATAGCAAAATGCGTTAAATATCCAAATAACAGATCAACATCAAATATCCAATCATGCATGGTCAAAATAGCTACCAGACATGTAATAGGATGAAATTGGAACACACTGGATGATCTTAATCTAAATAAAATGATTGGAACACTTAAAAAATAAGTTGAAATGTTGTTTTGAAATTTTATGACATCATATCTCTGGAGTGGCACAATGATGTACTAAACTAGAGTAACAATGAAAGAGTGTCATTTTTGTTTGTTTCCTATCTGTAAGTTAATCATTATTGTTGTGCAAATTTTTCATGAGACATGAAATCCAAATGTATGATTGATGACATTTCAGGGTTTGGATAGGAAAAATATTAACTTCTATGTGTTTATGCAAGTAATATTCAGGAAATCTTGGTTCAATTATACCTAGATGCATGTATTAACTTACCATATCAAAAATCATGAAATTTGTACTCAAGACATCATTGGTGCAGATATACCCTATGATGCTTGTACTAAATTCCAACATTTCAGAAAGATCAATGAAGATAAACAAGAATAAAGTTGGTTCATAGAATGACAATAGTGTATAGCTCATTTTGCATAGTTAAATTTGCATGATTAATATAGATTGCATTCATTTTGCATTTGTGTAATGGATTTTGGAGGTTGGCAAGGACATCAAAAACAATATATCTCTTTTGAACAAATATTGAGTACATTTTGACATTGGAAAAAATCATTTTCACATCATTCATATCGTTCGTTATCATATTATTTATCATATTAATATCTTTCATATTCATATTATTCATCATATTCATTTTTATTTATCGTTTTTCATATCATTCTCATTCATATCATGTATCATAGCATCATTGTTTATAATTCTCATATCATTCCACATCATCATTTTCATTTTCATTTCATATCATTCCATATCATTTCATATCATCATTTTAATTTTCATTTTATTATCATTTTCATGTCATTTTCATATCATTTTCATTTTCATTTCATATCATTCTCACATCACTTTCATTATCATTTATCATTAATTTTCATATTAATATCATTTTCATTCTCACATTATTCATTCACTTTCATATCATTCATTATCGTTATCATTCACTTTAATTTATCATTTATTTTCATACCATCTTTATGTATCATTTTCAAATAATTTCATTCATTTTCATTTCATTATAACCTCAACACCATTGCATCATTATACATAACCATACATTGGAAAAGAATAAAATTCATCCATTTCATCACAAAAAAATTGCATCTATAATTAATAAATTTTTCCATAAATCATAGAAAAATCATTCACATGATACATCATAACATATTTTTCATAATCATCTAAGGTTCATATATAGGCCATCACATCATAATAATCATCATCATATGTATAAGAATCATCATAAGATAGATTCATCATGAAAAGATCATTATCCATAAACATACATTATCATGGCATAATCATTAGAAACATAACATATAGAAATAGAAATGTATACATGAACATCCATCATCAAATAAAATAGACAGATGCATAGATCAATAATATCCACTGCATCTCATAATATCAAAACTCAATGTCAAATGTACAAAGATATTGAAACAAGGCGAGATACAATATCATAATGTGACAAAACTGAATGTGTGTACAAAGATCATCAAATATACATCATCAACCGGGGAATCATAAGACTATTAGGTACCCCCCCCAAGACTCCCTAGTCTCACAAGACCTCCTGCATCTAAAGTTCCTACACCTATGGGGCCAGTACCTAGATCTAGACCCAGATCTATATGGGGTGGTTGTGTCACACCCATGCTAGTAGTATGAGAGTAGTTGTGGCCTAATTTGGATGCTGCATAACTCACCCTCTATACTAGAGGAACAACCTCATGGTATCGGCCATGATAGTACTTCCACTCTCAGGAAAACCATGTAACCTCTACCATCATTTCACCCATGGAGGTCCCCTTGGCTACTCTCTGCAATATCTCAGATAGAACCATTGACTACTCCCCTACCTGTCTCATGATATTCCTCTAAACTATTAAGGTAGTCACCTATTCCTGTAACTATTGGATGGTGGTCTATGCTTGTGTCAGCTACCCCTATAAAATCTATATTGTGGCCTGAAGGGTGGCTATCTACCCCTGATCTGATGGACCAACTATATCCATCCCACTGTCTGTCACAAACTATCTCCTATGTGCAATTTGTCTCACTGATGGAGCACCCTGACCACAACCACCTCTGTCATCATCAACATCATCATCATCACTTTCATCCTCACTATCACTCTCCTCCATCTCCTCTCTCCTTCGTCTCTGTTTGAATCTCTATCCTTTTCCCCCATCTAATGGTACAAGTGGCTCCTAAGGATTGGTAAGCCATGGAAATGGATGAGTTATAAAATACTACACATACTCAAATATCATCCCCCCTGATGAGCCCAGTTTTTGGCACATCTAGATCATACTCTTACAAACATTTTTATGCTTTCTCATTATGCTAAAACAAACATTTGGTGCTGAGATAAAACATAAAATTTTTATGCTTAAAGTAATAGGTATATTACACTAAGTCTTCCATGGTTATTACTTAAAATGTTTTAGTAGTTTGATGAATGCCTTAGTAAACCTTGTGTGATGACAAACCTCCTGCAGCCTCTACTGTTGAACTTCCTGCAGCCATGCCTAGAATAATGTTTTCTTTAGACTAATGCTTAAATAGATGTATAAATTAAATGATGAATCATCTTAAATGCTGAATGTGTTGAGCTAACTCTCTACCTCAAGAATAGCCAACAAGATATTTAGCAGGTACCACGATTGGAGGAAGGAATTCAATTCCCTCTCGCGGGTGAAAGACTAGATCAATGAAGACTAGTTCTGCTACTGAAAGATAGGGAGTTAGTTTCAACTCATCTGCCATTCAAGAGAAGTGTTTCAAAAATCTAGCTCAGGCATCTTGATGGCGCATGAATCTAGGATGATGGCACTTTAAGACTGAAACTGATTTGACTTAGTCCTTTCATTTCTATCCATCGCTTTTCTAAGTTAGTTGAATGTAATAAAGACCTCTCAATTTATAAGGGAAGGTTAGTTAGTAGTTAGATTTAGCTTTTCAATAAATAGCTCACTCTCCTTCAGAGAAGAAGCTGAATCATTGCTGTTGTAAACACATTTTCAGTTTCAAAAATACAGTCAAGAGAGATTGCATGCTATGTATTGTTTTTCCTTAAATCAATAAAGTTTATGAAGTTTTTCGCCTAATCTATTGTCTACTTTTGGCATGACCTAAGGGGGCCCACTTAGGGAATTGTCTATAATTTCATTCTATAGATTAGGATAGCTTTACTTGCTTTTGTAGAAGTTAATGTGTCTGTTCTTACAGCTAACAGAAACACAAAACTGTCAACTGTTCTTGCAGCCACTAGAAACAGAGTAGTTTCATCTTTCAATTTTCATTTCCAAAGCAAGTTATTCAGTAAAGTAATTCCAGTAATTAGAGTTCTAGCATTTTAGGAGATCATGCATGTCTGGAAAGGTGATTAGTGCATATATTGTGCTGATCCATTTCAAGTTTACGTCTTCGGGTTGATGATTAAATGAGGTTGTTTAGCAGATTATGGCTGCTAGTTGTGATGTCCAATCCCTAAGTAGAAGACTTCATATTCCTAGTTATTGAGCTGATTAAAGAACACTACTTTTTTGGTGCTATTTCTGAGGGATGGTGTCAAACTAAGGACCTATTGTAGGCATGCGAGTAGGTAGCTTGAAGCTTATTCCTAGACTTAGATCAAAATTCACTATTTCAACATTTTTCCATAGTTAGATTTACTTCGTACTGTATGCTTAGAAGAAGAGACCAATTTGGAAGATTGCTTCCTAGAAGTTTATATACCCAAAAACTATCCCAAAAGAACCATATTTGGATGTTGGTCAGGACCTAGTCACTTCATCTTCTTCTTCCTCGGAGATCAGTTTGAACCTATTTGATGAGCCTAAAAATCTTGATTTACTCACAGCACAATTGAATAACCTGCACACTTTCAATAACTAGCACCCCCATAATAATCGACTTGCCCTTGTTGTCTACCAGCCAAGAGCTAACCCAAGACCACCACCAAGAATGGCAAGGCCTACTTTTCCATTTTCGCTCCTTGACTTACATGACAATAATAATATCAAAAATATCCCTGCCTCATTGCTTCCAAAATTCTATGGCCTTATTACAGAGAACCCTCATACCTTCTTGTTTGAGTTTTACATCCTATGTCGAAGTTATGATTATACTACTGAAGCCCATAAGATGAAATTATTTCCTTCTACTCTAAAGGAGTCAGCCTTAAAATGGTTCATGGGATTAGGGGACAATGCAGCAACCACTTGGGATGAATTGAAGGAGTTGTACTTAGGAAAGTATAGGATGAATTGACATCTTTAAAATTTCACAAAAGGAGGATGAAACCTTGGAGGACTATGTATCCAGGTTTCTATTCAGTGTGCAGAAAAACACTCAGCACCAGCTAAATGAGGATTCTAAAAAAATTCTCTTTCTAAGAGGAGTCAATGATACTTGCATGGAAGCACTAGACCTCATGGCTGGAGGAGATATCACCCAAAGTAATTGGGATGACATTAAGAAGATCTTCCTGAATTACTCTAGGGCGAATGTGAAGAAAGGTAGGGGGTTCCAACCCTCTATTGCAAAAGGAAGTGGTTCAGGCGTATCAAAAGGGGAACTCTCTAATCTTTTGTCCGACTTCAAGCAAGATATTATAAATGATGTAGCTACTCAGTTGGACACCATGCAAGCTAGAAGGAAGTAAGAAGAATCTGATGCGATGTTGGATGAATATTGCCCTCACTACAGATAGAGAAAGGATTGTAGATGCAAAGCAATGGCTAATTTGTAGGTACAACAACTTCCTACTAAGTTCAAAGCCATTGAAGGAGAGGAAGAAGTGTTCTTTGTTACTCAGCGCAGGCCATGGGCCTCGAGACAAGGTATGCCTCAGGAACCCTTGCAAAATTTTGGTTCATATAATAATCAGTGGCAAAACCAGTACCCTCCAAGTTATGGATTGTATTCTCAACCTCAATGGAATAACCCTTGGACAAATGCTCAACAAAATCATTGGCAACCCCCGCAAGGAAACTGATAGTCACCATAGAAAAATCAGTGGAAACCTTCACAGGGGAATTCACAGTAGTCTAACCAGTGGAGAGGAGGCCAACAATGGTCAAATCCACCCACTAGTTTCCTGCAGCAACCCCAACAATAGTCAATTATGCCACCTCCTATAGCCAATCAAAGCCAGAATCCAAATCCAACCCAACTTCCTACTCAAGCAGTGCCTAATTCAAATAACTAGCCTCGGCAGCAGCAACAACAACAAGTTTATTTTGCTGATCCTAATAATCAGCCTACTTATGCTCTCAACCTGAATAATATTAACTTACGTTTAGGAACTGTGTTTCCCACACCATCTCCTCCCATAATCTTAGAATTACCATCTGAGATTGAGCAAGAAGAAGATGTCGATGGCCTAGTCCAACCCAATGAGCCAATATAGACTCCATCATTACCTAAGGTATCTAATACACCATCACCTCTTTTCCCACAAAGGCTGGAAGGTGAAATTGTGAAAAAGCAGGAAGAGCCCACCTTTGATATTCTTGACCAACTAAAGCACATATGTGTCAAAATTCCTTTGTTCCAAGCAATTAAGAAAGTACCTATTTACAGCAAGGCCATCAAAGAAGCATGTATAAAAAAGTTAGGTAGAAAGAAGAAGGACCCTCAGACTATTCATGTGTTAGGCCAACTCTCTAATTTGATGCTAGGGAAGCTTACCATCCCAAAATATTCAGACCCTAGCAGCCATGTTGTTGAAATTAATATTAATGGGGTTCAAATTATGAATGCTTTAGTAGACCTTGGAGCTGCTATCAATGTCATGACCAAAGACCTTGTGCTAAAGCTGAGTATTTCTGACCTAAGAACTACACCTATAGTCTTGCAACTTGTTGAAAGTTTAACTGTTAAACTTGATGGAGTAGTGGAAGACTTAGTTGTAACCTTGGATTCATGGGAATATCCTACTAATTTTATGATTTTGTCTCCAAAGGTATCATTAGGAGGTTATCCTGTAATTCTAGGAATGCCATGGTTAGCCACTGTAGATACTTATATAGGATGTAGGACTGGTAACATGACAATATCTTATGGGTATAACACAAAGAAACTTACCCTCTATTCTCCAGCCTAGCCTCAACTTGAGTCTGGACAGGTCGTTTGGCCTGATTTGGGAGAAGAAGAGGAAGTGAACTTAGTGGCTAGTCTCATGATGATTACTAGAGAGCCTTTCATTACACAACAAGAAGAGGAAGATATACTGTCCAATATCCTACTGAATAAATATGGAACCGAATACCCTCATTGTGATAAAAATCCATGCTCTTTGCAGACCATTCTTCCTCCGCCTACATCAACTCATTATCCTACAACAACTGACTGTTTGCACATATTATTTCCCCATGAAGTAGACATGCCCTTTCTGCCTAAAATATCCATGCTTGAATTAACTTCCCAAGTAAAAGTAGTTGTAGGGAAAACCTTGAATATCAACAATAAATTTACCGACAAGCAGCAAGAATCAATGGTCAAAATGCTTACTAACCATAAACTTTCTTTTGCTTGGGATTATAGTGACATGGAAGGGCTTGATCCAAAGCTATGTACACGCTGAATTTTCATCAACAATGAGTTCAAACCTGTTAGACAGCCCCAGAGGAGAATCAACCCAGCCTTGAGAGAAATTATTAAAGAAGAATTGCAGAAGATGTTGAATGTTGGATTTATTTACCCAATCTCGGATAGCCAATGGGTCTCTCCACTGGTTATCGTCCCTAAGAAAGGAGGGAAATGGAGAGTGTGTGTAGATTATAGGGAGCTCAACTCTGCAACAAAGAAGGATTACTTTCCTCTTCCCTTCATTGATCAAGTATTGGATAATTTATCAGGGAAAAAGTATTTCTCTTTCCTTGATGGCTTCAGTGGATATAATAAAATCAAGATTGCTCCAGAGGATCAAGAAAAGACTACTTTTACATGCCCTTGGGGGACATTTGCCTACTTTGTCTTACCTTTTGGTCTCTGCAATGCACCTACAACTTTCTAGAGAGCTATAATAAGTATTTTCTCAGATATTTCATATGACTGCATGGAGATATATATGGATGATTTTACTGTTTATGGTGCAACATTTGAGTAAGCACAGGAAAACTTGAAGAAGGTGCTATAGAGGTGTGAAGATCATAACCTGTCACTAAATAGTCAGAAGTGCTTCATGATGATTGAAGAGGGAATAATACTTGGTCACAATATTTCTGCTGCAGGGATACAGGTTGACCCTTCTAAGATTGAATGCATCTCTAATCTTCCCTTTCCTACCAAGCAAAAGGAACTGAGAATATTTTTGGGGCATACTGGATACTATAGAAGATTCATCGAAGATTTCAGTCAAACAGTAGCTCCTCTATACAGTTTGTTGAAGAAAGATGCATATTTTTCCTGGACAGAGGAATGTGAAAGAGCATTCCTTGATCTAAAAATTTCCCTTACACAAGCACCTATTTTGAAGGGACCTGATTGGTCACTTCCATTTCAAATTCATACCAATGCATCAGATTATGTTATTGGTGTTGTCTTAGGACAAAAGAGTGGTTCAATTGAACATGCACTGTATTACATCTGCAAGAACTTACAAGGAGCTGAGGTCAACTACACTGTTATAGAAAAATAAATGTTAGCAATCATTTATGCCCTCAAAAAATTTAGGCATTTTATAACAGGCTATCAAATATTTGTCCACACCGATCATGCAACAATCGGGTATCTTATGAAAAAAAGCTTAATAACAAGAAGACTAGCAAGGTGGTTGTTGCTCATGCAAGAGTTTGGCATTACAATTATGGATAAGCTAGGTAAAGCTAATGTGGTTGTTGATTTCCTGTCTCAGATTCAAAGGAAAGATGACTCTGCACTTATTGAGGATTCCTTTCCTGATGAGCATTTATTTGCAATCAATATTATTCATCCATGGTATGCGGATATAGCAAATTATCTTGCTGCAGGAAGAACTCTTCCTCAATTCTCCCCTAAGGAAAAAAGAATATTGGTAGATAAAAGTTTTAACTTTTCCTGGATTGCAGATTGCATGTTTTACACAGGTCCAGATCAAGTTATGAGGAGATGTGTACGAGAGGAAGATACTCATGATATACTGCATGCAAGTCATGATGAGTTGTGTGGTGGGCATTTTGCTACAAAAAGGACAGCAATGAAAATATTAAATACTGGTTATTATTGGCCAACTCTTCATAGAGATGCAGCCAAATATACCAGGAGATGTGATAGATGCCAAAGGATGGGAAGGCCAACCAAATCAGACAACATGCCTCTATTTCCACAAGTAATTTTTACCCCCTTTAACAAATGGGGGCTGGATTTTGTAGGACCAATTGATTTGCCTTCAAATGGTAAGTCTTATATCCTTGTATGTACAGATTATGTGACAAAGTGGGTAGAATCTAAACCTATGAAGCATGCTAGGGATAATAAAGTAGCAGAATTCCTCTATGAGGAAATATTCACTAGATTTGGTGTCCCTAGGGAAATAGTGACAGATCAGGGGGCACAGTTTACCTCTACTCTAATTACAATCTTAGTCAATGAATATAACACAAGGCATAGGAAATCACCTCCTTATCATCCACAGGCTAATGGCCAAGTGGAGATAACCAATAGGGATATAGAGACTATTCTGACTAAGACTGTAGATTTGCATAGAAAGGACTGAGCTACAAGATTAACTGAAGCTATATGGGCCTATCGAACTACATGGAAAACTGCTACAGGATACACACCTTTTGAAATGGTGTATGGTAAAATAACTGTGATGCCAATAGAGTTTGAACATAAAACTCTAAGAATAACATTGGAAATGGACATGGACTTAACAACTGCACAAAAGGAAAGAGTCATGCAGCTCAATGCCTTGGATGAGCTTTGAAAGAATGCCCTGCACCACACTGAGATAATACAAAATAAGAGAATAAAATAGCATGATAGATACATTAAAGAAAAAAAAATTCAAAGCAGGAGATTGGGCTCTATTATATGACTCACGATATAAGGACAATCAAGGCAAACTGCAAACTAGATGGTTGGGTCTGTATGAGATAGAAGAAGTATTCAAAAATGGTACTGTATAATTGAGGACCATTGATGATGTCCAGTTTAATCTACTAGTCAATGGGCATCGTCTCAAACTCTACTATAAGCCCATTGAGAAGGAAGAATTTCTGAGCCAGTTCATGTTTGTGCAGGAAGCAGTTCATCTTGCAGCCAAAGGGATAGAGTTATCACTCGATTCGCTAGGCCATGCATAAAAGTACATAAAATTGTCATAATAAAGGGGTCATCCACTCGGATCCCCATTCCCTTCACTCACTCCATCCATAATCTATCCACTCATACTCTTTCTGCCACCTCATCCACCTGTCATTCTCCATACCATCCATGTTTCTATGGATCACATTTTTCAATGAAGAAGTGAAGTCACATCAGGTAATTACGACAGTTCCATCCAGGTGAGTTCCACTTCACTTTAATATTGCTTAGTTATTTTATTTATTACATTTATTTTGGTATTAATTAATGCAAACTACATTCCTATATGGTTTTCGTCCCTTTCGGCCTTTTCGCACACTTGGGCACACTTTTCCATTTTACATCTTTATGCCACATCATTGTTTCCACCACCTTAAAGCCTTATCACTGTCTTTTTGGCATGAGCTCCAGATATTTGAAAAAAAATCCAATTAATGAACTGAACACCATACCTCCTGCAATAATGAACCTAAACATATTTTTCTCATCTATGATTACTTTCTCCTTCACTGAAAATTGAATGTTTGAATTCCTTTTTCTATATTTTCTGTATCTTTTGAAAAGGAGTTCAAAAGTTTCAGTTGAGGGGAGGGAAGTGTTGAGAGTGGGGTTGTAGGAAGTTCTTGTTGTGTGAATTCAAAAAAATCCAGGTGATCATCACCTAAAGGGGTTTAATTGCAGAAAAATATTGAAAATGGGGGGTCAGCCAATTTGACATGAGCCTACAGGTCATAAAATTTTGCTGCAGGATGTGCTTCATGTGCTGCCATTCAGGCAATATGGGTGGCTTAATTACTTCTTGAAGCTTGAAAAATTTGATGTGGAGATCGCGGAGGAATTTGCCAGAACATTTCAAGAAGGAAAAACAAAAGTTAGAGGAATAACAGTGAATGTTTCAGTTGAAAGAATTACTAAGATAACAGGGTTACCTCAAGTCGGAGAAACATTTCCTCGAGGTAGGGATGCAAAGAGCACTAGGGCAGAGTTTACTCGGCCAAATGACCCTCCTCTACGAGTAGACAAACAAGGTGTGCAAAGGATGAGTCTGCCTTAGGACTGGGTGCCATGAGTAGGGTATATAATCAAATACATAACCTGTGAAGGTAGATTATCAGTCCTACATTCTCATCACTTTAAGATTTTGTCTCATTTACACCATGGCTTGTTGATGAATGTTCCTGACTTCCTTTACAACTTGTTATCCAATAGTGCTACTGAATATAGAAAAGGTAGGGTTAACTCTGTATCCCACCACTACCTTATTAAATTTCTTGTTGAAAAATCTGTTCAAGATACATCAGGGATGACCTGGGAGGAGTTTATTGTCAATTTTAATCCCAAAATTCAAAATGTTGGACCTAGAGGGGAACCTCTTACCTTCAAGCGTCGAACCTCCCGGTCCATAGGCCACACCTCTTCCACTATGTTCCCTACACAAGAGTCATCCGATACATAGGATGATGTTCCTCTTTCTGAAAGAACCCCTATCAAAAATCCCAAGTCTTCTTCCAATGTTAGGAAACGGAAGTTGCCCATTGTGACAACCCCTAAGTCTGCAAAAAGGGAAAAAAAAATTAAACCCCTCTGTTCTTGCGGGAAAGCCCTCAAAGAAGCGTCAGACAATTCCTACTCCCATAAGAAGGAGTTCTAGACTCCAGAACCTAGAAGCTCGATAGTCACTTAATGCTACTCCTACCGCACCATCAACCTCAGAACCTTCCAGTCCTATACTAGAAATGGAGGAGCCTATTGTTGTGGAAACCGTAGGTACACCTGAAGGAGCAGGCCTAGATGAATTGGCCACCATTGTAGAGAAGATGTAGGAAGGTATGATAGGAATGCTACAAGAAGAAGGAGGATATGTTGAGAAGGAAAAGGTATCAGCTATGACTCCATTGAAAAAAGAGAGAGAGACAACATTTGCATGATTGATGAGATTCCTATTGCTCAGGAAGATCTGGAAGATTGGTAATAGGAAGGCAATTTGGGATAGGAAAACTCTGAACCATCAGATAAAATAGAGGTAGTTGGAGAAGAGGAACAAATAAAGGTGAATGCATTAGGCTATAATCATAGACCTACACTCCATGTCACAAAATTTACTATAGGGAGGGCATGTTTTGAAGAACTCCAGCATCAACAAACTACTGTTGTACTTGAAATTGAGAGATTACAAAGAATAATCCAGAACAAGAATCTGCAAATTGCTAATTTAAATAACACTCTCAACCAGGTGGTAGAGCTTGTTCCATGTCTGATGTAGTGTCGAGCACCTTCGCCTATTTATGCAACGAATCTCAAGGAGCTTTATTTAAACTTCCAATTGATTAGAATTTGGAAACGTAAAAATCCTTCATTAGATACCCCAGAAGAATTTTATGAGGCATATAGGGATTCACCTTTGCACATCAGGAATCTTCTGTGTGAATTTTATCTGCATAATTTAGTTGTACCTCAGGATAAAGATTGGAACCCTTTATGTTATATTGGTGATATTCATATCAGCACCTTGATCTCATGAATCACCAATGAAATAAGCAGAGGGGAGCAATTTGATAGTCATCAGCATAATGAGGTTAATATGCCATTATTAGTAAGGAATGAATCAAAGAATGGAATGGGTATCTATTTCAATTGGAAGAAATTATGGAGAGACGAAAGGGCTAGGCCATTGATTGAGCCTTTAAGGAAATAAATATTTTCTCAGTATTCTTAGGTAATAAACAATGATCTTGGGGCTGCAAACCTGCACATTCAAGCAAGATGGGAACATCTTCCATTCCAGTTAAAGAAAGCAGAACCACACACTCCCAATACCTTGTATGCAGCAACCAAAAGGGCAGAGAGATATATGAGAAATGCCAGGACAAAAAGGGAGAATTGGTTGCCTTTGGTTATGCAACCACCTATTCTCCTATGGCCATTACTTTCTATGCAAGGGGACATCAGCGTATATAACAAGAGTTCTGAGGATAATAGATGGAAAAGGCTGGAGGCGATGCGAGCTCACTTCTGGAGTTTCCAGCATGGAGAGTGTGGATAGTAGCAGAATGTTGACTTAAGAGAATTTTCCAAGAGGAGAAATGCCAGATTTGCTGAAGGGTCCAACAAATAATCGGTTGAGGGGAATGATGAGCCCAGTTTTTGGCACATCTAGATCATACTTTTACAAACATTTTGATGCTTTCTCATTATGCTAAAACAAACATTTGGTGTTGATTATGGGATAAAACACAAACTTTTTATGCTTAAAGTAATAGGTATATTACACTAAGTCTTCCATGGTTATTACTTAAAATGTTTTAGTAGTTTGATGAATGCCTTAGTAAACCTTGTGTGATGACAAACCTCCTGTAGCCTCTACTGTTGAACTTCTTGCAGCCATGCCTAGAATAATGTTTGCTTTAGATTAATGCTTAAATAGATGTATAAATAAAATGATGAATCATCTTAAATGCTGAACGTGTTGAGCTAACTCTCTACCTTAGGAATAGCCGACATGATATTTTGCAGGTACCATGATTGGAGGAAGGAATTCAATTCCCTCTCGCAGGTGAAAGACCAGATCAATGAAGACTGGTTCTGTTGTTGAAAGATAGGGATTCAATTTCAACTCATCCGCCATTCAAGAGAAGTGTTTCAAAAATCTAGCTCAGGCATCTTGATGGTGCATGAATCTAGGATGATGGCACTTTAAGATTGAAATTGATTTGACTCAGTCCTTTCATTTCTATCCATCACTTTTCTATGTTAGTTGAATGTAATAAAGACCTCCTGATTTATAAGGGAAGGTTAGTTAGTAGTTAGATTTAGCTTTTCAATAAATAGCTCACTCTCCTTCAGAGAAGAAGCTGAACCGTTGCTGTTGTAAACACATTTTTAGTTTTAGAAATACAGTCAAGAGAGATTGCATGCTATGTATTGTTTTTCCTTAAATCAATAAAGTTTATGAAGTTTTTCGCCTAATCTATTGTCTACTTTTGGCATGACCTAAGGGGGCCCACTTAGGGAATTGTATGTACTTTCATTCTGTAGATTAGGGTAGCTGTACTTGCTTTTGTAGAAGTTAATATGTCTATTCCTACAGCTGACAGAAACACAGAACTGTCAACTGTTCCTGTAGCCACTAGAAATAGAGTAGTTTCATCTTTCAGTTTTCATTTCCAAAGCAAGTTATTCAGTAAAGTAATTCTAGTAACTAGAGTTCTAGCATTTTAGGAGATCATGCATGTCTGGAAAGGTGATTAGTGCATATATTGTGTTGACCCATTTCAAGTTTATGTCCTCAGGTTGATGATTAAATGAGGTTCTTTAACAGATTATGGCTGCTGGTTGTGATGTCCAATCCCTAAGTAGATGAATTCATATTCCTAGTTATTGAGCTGATTAAAGAACACTACACCCCCATCAAGAATGTCTACCCTGTAATCCCACATCTATGTACCTAGGGCTGTGAACTCTACAACAACTGCATCAAATGAAAGTTGAGGTCCCCACATTGCAATCTCCTACTGCTAATGAGAGTAAATAGATGAACCAAGGGGCATCCCCTGTATCTGACCATACTGTCTCCAAGTTTTTCTCTATTGTAGAAATTGATTTGGATGGTTTGAGTATTGTATGGCTGGTTGTGGAATGTAAGAATGATGAATAGGTTGACTATGACTATGCATTTGTGAAAGATCTCTTCATTGTTAATAGGCTCATGAATATAAAGGCCCTAAAGAAAAATAATCAGTAAATCCTTTATCAAAGCCATGATATCTATGAATGAAAGTTTGATAGTCAATCAAAACCTTCCTACTTTGGTACAAAAAATGTCTCCTTTTCAAGAGTTTCTTGTAACTAAGTGGCTTCTTTGGTTTCTTGATTCTTTTAGCAAGGGATTTCTTGAATTTTTTTGTTGATTTCCAATCCATTAACATATCTGTTACAGTTTGATTTTCCACATTCTTGTGTTTTCTAGATGATCTTATCTGAATTAATTTTTTAAAAACACAACAAGCATTTGTAAGACAATTGTTTTAAAGTCTTAGAATCTAAACAATAAGTGTGTTCTCTAAAATTTCCACAAGTATTTGAACAAAAAAAACACTTCAAGTAGACTCACTCTTAATGGTAAAAAAGGTCATTATAATCATCACAACCCACATCTTTAAATTGTGTCGACTCACACAACCGTGTCACCCCATAAAGGGCGCCCATGTTTTTGTATTTTCCAAGTGTGTACTCAAAATTAGATTTCTCTATCCCTTGAGAAAACAATCCTTGGAAATTATATGGTGAGTATCTTGGGGTTTGATTCTTCCCTCCGCTTGCACTGTGAGTATTATAATGTTTGACTACTAACAAAGTTGGCTTCTACACTAAGTTTCTTAATAAGGTTCTATGTTCGGTGCGTCAAATGATAAATTCCCTCAAGAGACCTCCCAACCTTTAGAACAATGGCTTTGGGGATAGTTATCTTGCACACTACCGTTGAGTGGATTTTCATCAACAACTCACTTTTGATTATAGTGGGTTGGAATCCTTGGCTTTATGTGTTCCCACTTAGGTCATTCCTCTTGGATGAATACTTTTTCCCACAAGAGCAGGCCTACTAAAGGTTTTAACAAAGCATAAAGTGCATGAAATTAAAAGATGAGTTTGGAATTTTGATCACCCAGTTAAGGGGAGAGAATATGCCTATCACCGTACAATCATAGGAAACAATGTTCAGTTTTAGAGCCCAAATGATGATTTTTTATTCTATGTGAAGATATTGCTTCACAAAAGAAATGATGTTCATTTTAACCAAAATAGCAATGTATGATGAGTACCCTAGGATTGATGTATTTTAATCCAAATTACTACCCTAGGATTCATCCATTTTAATTTAGATGGCTACCCTAGGATTGGTTCATTTTAATCTAAAATTAGTAATAAAACCACTAGTCGTGGTCATGTCGGATCTAGAGAGTAATACAAATTACAAATGCGTTATAACATAGGTCATATGCACTACCAAAACAATTAAATGCGCTATAGAATCAGACATATGCACTGCAAAATTTTTCATATGTGCTATAACAAAGGTCATATGCACTATAAAAAGGGTCATATGCACTTCAAAATTTATCATATGTGTTATAACAGAGGTCACATGCACTATAAAAGAGTTCATATGCACTAGGGAATTTGCCAAATATGCTAGGGAATCTGTCAAATATGTTGGAGAATCTATCAAATGTGTTGGAGAATCTATTAGATGTGCTAGAGAATCTATCAGATGTGCTAGAGAATCTATCAAATGTGCTAGGGAATCTATCAAATGCACTAGAACGGGTGTCATATGCACTAATCCACATCGCCAGTCATGACTTGCTAGAAAACCTACAATAAAATATTAAAAATGGGGCAAGAGCCCCATAGTGGGTGCCAAAAATGTGTGTGCAAATATGTGGGATAAACAAATGAGTTAAACAACACACCAATGAAACATTGTATCAAAGAAATCTAATTTAAAACTAAATAAAGATTCAAACCCAACAAATTCTACAAAGCCTTCTCATTGTCCTCTATCTCCAAAGATTCATTTTAAACTGCTTGCTCTTAGATTGTGTAAGAAAAAGCTCAATAGAATGACAACCTAGAGAATGAGATGATATGCAAAATGCATTCTTATGCTAAATGATGTGAGATAATAAAACTAAGATATGTTGTTAAGCTAATAAAATTAAGAACAGATTGTGCAAGCTATTCTACCATGATTATTTATGCTAAGACAATAAAAAGCTAAGATTCTAAGATGCTCGAATGCTAAAATTCTTGATTATTCAACTATAATGCTCATGCTAGGCAACACTTCCAGGATTTTCAAAGAGCCAAGAGGTCTTATTTTTAGATTTTTGGAGGAAAAAGCTTAGTTGGCAAAGATCAAGGATTAAGATTTCATCTGGTAAGATGAATAGTGAGAGATGGAGGATTTGGAGAAAAATATGGAAGATGTATTCAACCCACAAAACCTTTTCACTCAAAAATGGAGAAAACTTGCCATTTGTCAAATTTAGTTATGAGTTAGTTTTGGTGGTTGAAGATAATTCAACAATTAAATAATGAAATTATTTAATTTCATGTGACATGTGAATTTACAAGCTTCCACAATTAACTATTATTATTTTTTAATTATGTGTGAAAAGTGGATAAGAAGTTTCTAATTAAATATTTAAAATATTTAATTATAAGTGAGATGGCTTTTTAGAAGATTTAATGATGATTTTATGATTTGGAAAAAGAAGAATATTTACTTTATTCAAAATAAAGCAATATGATAGTTAAATTAAAAAAATTGTGAAACTTATTTAATTAATTAAGAAGAAATGGAAAATGATAAGAATTAAATAAACTTATTTATTTAATTAGAATAGCAAAATTTAGAAAACGAACGATATAAATAAATTATTTATATTTATTTATATGCAGATTGAATTAGAGATTAATTAAATAACTTGTATTTAATTAATTGCCAAACTTATTATAATGTGACCATTTTAAGGTGTATACACAAATAAAGAAAAAAATCAAATCTTATCAAATCTTCTTCTTCGTCCACATCAAAACTCTATTAATATGGCCTCTCACAAGCCATTTAGGGGAGGAGATTTTGAGCACCCTTACTATGTCGAATTATCTCTACAATATTTCATCATTTTTCATCCATCATCCTCCATGTTCAAACCTTCACTATATCATTATATTTTTGAAGTGAGCAACCAACATTCCTCCATCGACAAAACTTCAAAATCTAACATTCTCATGTGAGGTTGAGAAGAGAAATGGAGGTAAATCGAGTTGAGCGTGGATTTGGGTTTGCATTCACCTGTTATTTTGATTTTAAAGCTTGCCTGTACTCTATTGTTCTAGTTAGGATTTGATATATTGCTATTTTAGTTTAATATATGATTTTACCCTAATTACACTAGGTACTATCCAGTCATGTCTTACAAATGCAGTCCTCCTAAACGTGTGAAAAAAAAGATAGAATTTACTTTGTGGAAATAATTAGGTGAGATTTATCAAGCCAAGAGCCTTGTGAACAAATTGTATTTGAAAAGGAAATTATTTTCTCTTCAAACACGGGAAGGTGAATTGATTGTAGAGCATTTGATTCAGTTGATTTGATTTTGAGTCAATTAACATCTATAGATGTCAAACTTGAGGAAGATGAAAAATGTATTTTTCTTCTTTGTTCTTTACTTGAGTTATTAGAAAAGTTTATTCTTTCTATTACTGCTAACCACGAAGATCCCAATATGGATGCAATTTTTGCAACTTTTCTCTCACAAGAAATGAGGAAGAAGGCTATGGATATCTCAATGAATGTTCTCAATGTCAAGGGTAGGCCTAAATAAAGAAAACCAATAAGAGATCAAGGGCCCAAGGAAAAATTCTAAAGGTCATTCTAAGAGTCCTAGAAAGAAAAATAAATTAAAGTGTTGGAAATTTGGGAAAAGAGCACATGTGAAGGAGTGTGGAAATAAAAAGAAATAGTGGGATTCCACCAGATAAATGTCCTCTAATTTATTTGATGAAGATTTACTTTTTTCTTCTAATTTAATTTATAATGAACATTGAATGGTTGAATTTGGATGCTTGTATCATATGACTCCTCATAAGGAGTGGTTTTCGATATATGAGAAATATGATGGAGGTAATTTCTACCTTGGGACAAGACTAAATATTCAATTGTTGGATGTGGAAAGGTATTTATGTGTTTTGGTGATGGGAGGATTAAAACCCTCCTCTGTATTTTACATATTCTTTATTTAGCTAGAAATTTGATTTCAGTTTCAAATTTGATGATTTAGGAATGCATGTAATGTTTAATAAGAATGGCTGTAGATTGGCGAGAGGAATCTTGGTGGTAGTGAGGACAATTCAGATAGAAATTGAAACAAGGAAAAAGAGAACCACGGGCTTAAAGTGAAAAACCTAGGATTCAAATTTTTGTGTGTTGTGGTTTCTTTTTCTAATGTTTCATTAAGATGGAGATCAATAAGGTGATTAGACTAACTTTCAACCATGGGGGTGAGCCAATCAGACCCATATTTTCACTCTTTTGAGTCTTAGAATGAATTGGAATTGATTTACCTTGATTAACCTAATTATAATATATACCCTAATATGGAAATACAATATTTTGATAATTGACAGACTACGACAAAGATTTACAGGTAGACCTAAGAAGGGAAGAGTGCTATGTACTTGCCCTGAAAGTTTGGTGTTGGTTTTAACATGAGGAAAGAGTTTCCCAAGGGCATCTAGGTACTTGCATACCCTTTTTGAAACTATCTTTTCATTCCTCTAATATCAAATATGAGATTCCTTTTTTTTCCTGTAGACTTGTCAGATCACTATCGAATAATTCTATAGGTGAGTTTTGTGATTTGACAAGGTGTAGGACTTTAAATGAAAAAATGTTCAAATAAATGATCTTCAACCTTCCTTTAATCTTCTCCAAACTTGAAACCTGCACATTTAATGAAAGGGATTCAAGTATTGTGCCATTTAGAGGCTTGCCTTAGTTAAATCTTGTGTTAGCGTTTCCACTTCCACAATGGAAATATCAATGATAAAATGATAATTTATAGGAAGGAATGATGAACCAACAAATTTATACAACTCACCTCCCTCCAATGGCTTTCTTGAAGGACTAAAGTCATGCACATCACTTCAAGGTCTTGGATCTTGCTTGCTTGATTGCTTGATTTACTTGGAGACCTACAAGGGTTATCCTTCACAAACAATGATAATATAAAAACATATGAACTCACATAATATTTGACATGATGTTAGGATCTTGAATTGATGTAATAAAGCTCTGAAATGCTACTCTTAACTTGATTGATAGTTCTCTCAATGTTCACTTGTTGCTAGGTATTTTCATTTATTCTTCAAATGATTAAATAACTAGGTATTTATAGACATTTATTCAATTTCCTACAAATTAGATCCTAATAGCTGACATTTGCAACTTGAATTTCAAAATGTTAAAATGTCGACACTGACATATTAAAATTTGGGTCTCAATAAAATAGGTGGAATAAGACACACAACGACATCCTAGCTTTGACCCTATTTTCTAGGATTTTAGGTGTTGGGAGAAAAAGATTAAATAAATGCATTTGTTCAATGCTTGCAATTTTATAGAAAATTGTAAAAATAGGCCTTATAATGAATAATTTAGGATATTAGGTTCTTAATTAGGCTCAATAATTTAGGGGGAGCAAAACATAGTGCAAATTTTTTAGGAGTGACAATTTTTGACACTGCATTTAGCCCCCAATTTTAGTGAGAGTATGAACTTATACTCAAACTCACACTTAAGTAGAAAAATCTATGTCAAGAGGTATTTGATTGTCCAAATGTTGAAGAGATAGGATGACTAAGGATCTAGGGGGAGTGCACAAACCCCAAGGATCTAAGATCCTATGGAAATACAACATAAAGAAAAAGGAACAAACACTTGTATGAAATGAAACAAGAGAACATACACAAATATACACAATGTTAAAATAAGGTGTGAAAAAGAGGGTATGGATAATCACAGGTTAGCAAGTTGTGTTATTCCAAGATCCACACCAAAGGAATTCATGACTCACACAATAGAAAAGTTTGATATTTTCTAGGTGAATAAAAAAAAGCACCATGAGCTTGTGAAGTCCGATATTCACTAGGTGAGCCCCCAAGAAAAATAAGGAACACACAAGATCTAGTGAAGTTTGTTATCACTAGGTGTGTACTCGTGAAAAATTAGAAAAATGAGAAACACACAAGGTCTAGTGAAGTATGCCATTCACTAGGTGTACACCCATTCCAACTATACCAAGACTTATACTCGTAGATAAGTCTGATAAGTTGCTACAAAAATGGTCAAGATGTTAAGCCAATACATCACTAAGTTCCATCACCTGCGAATAAAGTGAAGCAACAAAAAAAATTCAATATCAATGCACCACTAATTCCAATGCATGTGAACAAAGTGAAGAAAAATTATATCAATGTATGCCCCCACCTTAAAGAAATTTCTAAACACCATGTTGTGAGCAATTGCTTTAAGGTAGAAAATGATAAATTCCATACAAAAAAGGTCATGAGAGCCTATTTAAAAATCTCTATGACAATGATATGTTTCTAAATAAAGATACCTCATGATAAGGGGCTACCACCAGATGTAATACCATAGATAAGATAAAATATGAACACAGAAGGGATCCAAGAATCAAAGGTTAATATATGTCTTTTCTATAGTGATTTAATAAAGCTCAAAAATAACATCATTCAGGCAAAAATAACATCATTCCCTGAATACTCATGGAACAATGAACACAATGGAAGAATGAAACATAAAGAGAAAAATAATTTTTTTTTGGGTAAACATGGAAGATACCTAAATGTTTATATTCCTTACACCATCCCCAAAAGGAAAATACAAGACAAAAATAAAAGTAAAAGTGTACGACACATAGAAGAATGGAGAAACAAATAGAAGAAGGTCATAACATATTTATTTCCTTTATATCCTTGCTCTAGTGGAGCAACAAGTTTCATCCAAATAAAAATCACAAACACAAATGCACAACAAGAAGCACAACATGGGAGATCACATCACATGCAAGAAAACACAAAGAACAAATAAAGGAAAAAAAAAAAGGATTACTACACATGTGAGCCAACCTAAAGTAGGTTTTCCACATCCCAATATTGTTCTTCATATAGGGAAGGCAAACAAATAGCCAAATGGAAAAAAAAAAGGTTTCATACTAGGAGAATCTCTAGGTTCAATATGTTGTGGGTCACTCTCATCAAGAGGATCATCACGATTTCCCCCATCTAAATTCATATACTTTGAAAACAAATTTTTTAGCTCACTATGCATTTGTTCATCAATTTTAGCAACTTCATCTTCATCATCCAAGTTTAATCATAATAGGAGGTTTATAACAATGACAGTTATAAGTTCTTGTTTCACTTTTTATTTTGGTTCCATGTCTTGTTTTGGTGATATTTGTAATTATTCTTGATTTTTTTCCATAAGTGTTTGATTTGGAGTTGTTGTTTTGTTCTTTTCTTCCAATTGATGAGCAATAACATGATGTATATGCTTATTCTCTTTAGAATTTCAGTTTCTTCTTACATGGTTTTCAATTTGTGATAGGGCAGGAGTGGGTTTTTTCAATCATAGATCTCATTTTTTACCTTAAGAGATGAACTAAAGGAACCACCAGGGGTTGGGAAGCACTGTCTCTTTAGGTTTATATGCTTGTTTTACCTTTGGAGACACAAAAGGGATCATTCAATTATGTCTTGGTCTTTTATACGATATGGGTGGAGGAATTGTGACATATTTACCCTGGTTATTGTTGTGCTTATAACACACATGCCCCATTCAGAATGGGGACCCTCTCTTTCTACCTTCGTCGAGGTCACTTTTTTCCTTTGCCTCAATTTGTGTGCCACCCCCTATTTTTGGGCATCAAAATGGTCAAACATCCTAAAATTAATCATCTTTAGTTGACCAAAATTTCCTAAGTTCTTGGCTTTCATGGGGTTTCCTTGGTAGGTTTCCCTTTTCCCTTTGAAAGCTGGCGTCGTTTGCCTCCTACGAGTCCGCCCTTGTGGGTCCCTTTGCATGTCACTTCTTTGTCTTCACCATTCTACTGGCAACCAATGGAAGTTGTTCACCCGCTTGGCAGGTTTTGCATCCTCCATGGCCACCATTTTCACTAACTGTCAAATGACCGTGGCTGAGGTTCCATCTATCTTACAAGCCCTGACCTTCCCACCACCTCTCTTTCAAGACCCATGCCTAACTACTCTACTGGCTGCCATATGAAAAATTAATGCGGGTCATAAATGTATAATTTCTTATAAATAGCCAAGTCAGTCTATCATTTTCATTGACCAGAGTCACAGTTTGTCAGAGATTATCGCAGTCATCACCTCCTTCATGCTCGCATGACCTCCTAGACAATTCAAAGCTCAAAATTCATTAATTTCTTCAGGATCTCCAGGTATGTCCACCACCTCCCAACCAAAACGTTATTTGAGTTGATTTTTTTTCAAAACTACTTAAAATATTAAAGGAAACTCTAAAATCCCTTAGAATGGTTGAAAGACCTTGAAATTCCATGTGTACCCACCTAAACAAATCCTTGAAATTATTTCAAATTCGGCATCTAAGACCATGTGGAACTTTTCCTCCCCACCATTTTTCTTCACCAAAGCCATGAAGCCTATGCAACCTACATCCTTGTCATCACCACTGGAGCAATGCAAACTTTAAATGTGAAATCAAAGCTCTATGGCCTTGCGGGTCCACTCTTGCAGATTTCTGCTTTCAGGTGGACGTTGTTTCTCTACTACCATTGAAAATCTTAAGAGAGAAAAACACTTAGAAAAAAACTCAAGATTGGAGACCCTTGTGGGTCTTCTTTTGCTGGTTGCCATGTGTGGGTATCCCATACCTTTCCGCCATTCTAAAAATGGTCATCCTACACCCGTTACATGGATTGTGGGTGCCGCTAAGACCAATACTGGTGAATGAACAAATCAAGCCTAAGTATTCTATGGGTTGCTCCCAGTAGACTTTTGTTCACTCTTTACCACTATTTTCAAATGCTATTCCCAAATGGCAAAGTGCTTTCTCCCATCCACACTACAAACCCTGTAGAACCTCTTGTAGTCTAAGCTTTACACCAAAATGACTAAGTGTTAAACCTTCTTTATAGGATAAGATTTCTGGGTGTCTGTCCGCGAATCATCATGTCACCACCACCATAATTTTTTAATGGCCAAGGACTCATGCCAGTCTGCTCTACAGACTTTGACTCCACTATTTCTCTTCAAATATTTGGCGCTAAAAGGACCAAGTCTTGATGTTGGTGGAGCTTCCTTGGCAAGCCACCAACTATGATCCACTATCATATGAATGCCATTCATTCATGGCCATGCCCTACCCTCCTTCCGTATTGTGGAGTCCAAGTTCTCCACCACTGCCTAAGACCTTCCAAAAAAAGAAATCAATCTTGAAACCCTTATGGTTTTGTGTTTGTGGGCCATCGCTTGCGGGTCACCATCCTATAGATGCCATTCCAAAACATCTATCTCCTAGTGGCCTTCTGTCGGTCCTTGCCAACAAACATTTGAATGATTAAACAAAAGGGGATGATGCTCAAACCATCCAAACCACCTACAAGTCCTGCATGGTGAAGCACCACATGTGTTTTTTCGCCTCTTGGCTGCTATTTCTCAATGATAGAGCTCCAAACGTCCATGATACCTCTGAATTTCACATTCCTTGAGCCTAGATGATTAAAGCGACCAATTGCATTTGTCCAAAGGCTCCAAAATTGATTTCTGCATGTGCCAAAGGCCTTGGAGACTTGTCTAATGACCAATCTTCAAATGCAGAACTTGGAGTGTAAGCATCCATCTGTAGGCTACCGTACCCTTAGCGCCATCCTACTCTTGAATGTTCTTGATGACTTTTGTCTGAGGGAAACCCTCATCCCTAGGCTCACATTCCTGTAATTGATCCCGAAAAGCCTCAAATGATGGATAATGTCAAATATTAATGGATTTTATTATCTTTTGAGTTTGAATTGATGAATTTGACCCCTATTTTATAGGATTTAGCTAACGCTTCCTCGATTTTATGAATGTGCTTACTACATCCTTTTGTGCAGGATTTATGGAATCTACTACGGGACCATCAGGAGCATCTACTGAAAAAGAGAAAGGAAAGAAGTATGCGAAAGAACCTAGGGGAAAAGAAGAAAAGGATAAAATGAGATATCAATTCCATAGGGTGGAAATTACCTCTAAGCTCACCTTTGATTGGGGCACTATATTAGACACCAACCTTGGGCATGTAGAAATTGATGAATTCAGACAAAGGGTAACAATGAACCTAAGGAAAAATAATGCCTTGAAAATAAGAATGAGAGGCCTCACCAAGGTGGTTGACTTCTCTCCACCTCTCACTACTCTAGAACTAGTGATGGCATGTAGGGAGCATTACCACCATAGAAGAAAGATCATCAATCTTGATGGCATAGAGTTAGTAGATTTGTCCACTTGGTCTATAGGCTAGACATTTTATATCCCTACATTTGACAAGATGGAAGAAACTGAGAAGGGATATGCTGAGAACATGTGGAAGGTAGACCCCTTAGGATGTAAGAAGCTGATCAAAAAATATTCGTTGAAGGATAAGAGGGGCAGTGTAGCCAAAAATCCACATGAATTATATAAAAGAAAATTCCATGAGTACCATGACTTGGTTACTCTGATCAACAAGGTAATGGGCCTCCCCATTGCTACCTTCTTCCAAGAATGTATGTTCTATTTTATCAAAGAAATCCTCTGAGGTAAAATCAAGTTTCACTGGAAAAAGATCATTAGAGATAAAATCCACAACTATATAATGGTTATAAAGAATACATCCTAGTTCTACATGGACTCCTATCTAGTGTACATGATATCAAAGCCATTTCCATACAAGGGCCTTGCTATAACATAAAGCCCAGATCCAAGAATATACCTTAAAGTATATGATAGATACCCTCAACTACAATATAGAAATTTTGAGAAATATTATCAGAGGGTGAATGATGCCTTCATCAAGCATGTTATAAGACTTATTGGGGGAGAATTCAAGAGAAGAGTCTCAAACAGTGCTAGAGCATTCATCCAAAGGTTCAGGTACCTATTCATATAGTTCCTAAAGTTCACATACATTAGGGAAGAGGGTTTCTCTGACAAGACTTACAAGCTTCCACGATACCCCAATGATTGGATGATCCTACTAGAGGCCACTCATAAATTGAAAAAATCTAACACCTTGCTGAGAAACAAGCACAAATAAAGGATCCCATATCCATTAACTTTCGAACAAGGAATGTATTCATGTCCCACTACCCAATACAATGACTATTCAGAGAAAGAGATAGTCGAGTATAATCTGGAACTCCACACAGCTTGGCCAAGGATTGACCCATATGGGAAGTTGAAGAAGTAGGTGGGAAATCAATATGCCCATTGACCACACATTGAGGACTTCTAGGCTAATTGTTAAGATGATAAGGAAGTATGAATGCGATGCTATATGTGGATGACTTCCTAATTCGTGAAGTCAATAAGCCTGTTCCTAGTGCCATACCAAGTTGTGGATGAAGAGGATATACTTATTGATAAAATGTTCAATTTCATAGTGACTTATCACTGTTGCTAATTGATTGGAATGAAGGAGAGGTTAGCGATCTTGAATTAATAGTGTAGCCTATTGTAGATAGAACCAACTGGTGGGTAGATTCCTAAGTTGCTCAGCATAAATCACAAGGTGTAGTGCTAACATATGGTGAGCTCGAGGATGAGCTTGAGAGTGAAACTGACAATGGAACTGCTACCACCTCCATCGAAGAAGCACCCAAGTCCCCTCCAAAAACAAGATTGAGAAAAAGGAAGGATGTGCCAGAGTTCCATCCTAAAAATAAGGTATATTCCTGAAAGGCCACAAAGGGTGAGCCCTCCAAGAAAGCAAATAAAATAAGGGGATTTACAACTAAAATTAACACCATTGAGGAGCACCCTAAACATAAGGGAGGAGAAGAAATTGAAAGGCCATGATCACCACTAGCCACATCTAGTCCCATCACTACCACTATCATTTCCACTCCTCCACCTCTTTCACCCCGCCAATGGCTCCATTATTAGTACTTGAATCCTCCTCGGCCATGACATCCCCATCATTAACTTCCTCACTACCTCCTCCACTTCCTATTCTCTCTTCCCCAATGCATGCAACCACTACCACTATGCCTCTTCTCACTTTGCTAGAGGATTTTAAAAACTATATGGAGGGTGTACCCTATGAGATTTTGAGGGTGATTATGAACCCTACCGATTAGGCTCTGATGGCCCATATTGTCATTGGTTTTCCCATTCCTCCGCCACCTATAGAGCCACCAAATATAGAGGAAACAATGCAAATATTCAAAGAAATGGAGTAGCACCAATGAGAGGCCAACAAGAGGATAATGGAAGAGCCCAAAGAGCCCTACATTGAACATACAAAAGGTGGGTTGACAATCAATCTTGATAAAGTAGTTACTGATGAAGAAGGGTCACAATATTTGTAGGAGAATGCTAAGGCCCTCAGCATGAAGTATTGAGACCTCAATTCAAGAACTGGAAGAGGAGCTATCCCAACAACTCAGAGATATAGGTGAAGAGGTTGAACTAGAGAAACCTCCCTCTAAAGAAAGTGAAGACACTAAATTGAATGTAGAGATACTCAAAGAGCCTCTACAAATTGGCCAAGATAAGGGACCCATCGAATAAGAAGAGAAAGAAGTAGAAAAGGAAGAAAAGAAGTTAGAAGATGCACGAAAGAATATTCTTGAGCCTAAGAACTATGAGTTTTAGTGAGAAGAAGAAAAAATCCCTAAGGAATAATATGTTATGAAATAAAACATAGTCTCCACTGATATAGATAAAGAAAAGTCTATTCAAATTGTGGATTCTTATGAAGAATAAAAAGTAGATCAAGAGGCCTCAGGCCATGAGGAGAAACACTTTTTACAAGAGGAGGAAAGTGATTAGGAATCACCTAAGGAGAGGCCCAAATGCTCAATTGGCTTGAGAAGTAGTTACAAAAGAAGGCTCCTACAATCATTGATCTCAAATCCCGACTTGAGGCCATATTGGGTCTAGCATAGACAAAGCCAAAGAAGGAAAAGAAGCTGAGGGTCCACTCCCAAATTATGGTTGATTCCTCAAGATCAACAATGGTGAAAGTTTCCACCCATGTGATGAATGAAGAGACTGGTGTTATAACATTTCCACTATCAGTAGATGAACAAGGACTAGTCCGCCAAAGAGGAGTTAAAGAACAAGTGGCGGACCTCATTACCTATATTCAACAATGGACATCCTTGGAGGAAGAGGCTCCAACTAAATTATCTACACCCTCTCTTATCTCCCAATAAGAGCTCACCTAAATGGAGAAAATGAAGAATTGGACCAAGGCTATTGTAGATTGGTTCCAACAGGTGATATACAATGGTGACATGGGAATACATCTTGCTACTAGAATGTTCAATTTGTTTTGATTTACAAACACAATTGGAAGCTACTGAAAGAACATATCATAGGTTCATCAAGATTTATCAAATTACCTATCCGAAGCTCGAGGCCATGCTAAAAATGATAGAAAATATGTGGGAAAAGGACTTAGAGCTCGTTAAAGATGAAAAATAGTAGGTGGAAACCTATAAAATGTCCCTATATCATAGAAAAGAGGTCCTTGAAAGGGTATTGCATGAGGTTGAATTAGACCTTGAATGGGCTGTTGAACACAGAACAGACAACGAGAACTACCTCAAGATGATGACAAATTATGGCATGCCCTCCCTGGAACTAGATCTAGAGAAAATAAAGCCATACTTCCATAAGAAGATGGACCAGGGGGAAACATATGCGCTTACAATAGATTTCATGGAATTTGCTACAAGGGAATTCACACAATCCAAACAGGTAATCAAGGCCACACTAAAATGCACTCAACACTTGGAGAAAATCACTAGAAGATTCAAGAAGTGTCCTTTTAGATCCTTCAATCCGATATACTAGAAAGGGATAAGCTCTGGGTTTTGATTGGAAATTTTTTGGAATACGCCAATCTTCATAAGGAAGTAGGAAAACCAGTGATAGATGATGAGTTCTTAACGGTGTAGCTAAAAAGGAAGGAAACCACTACAAGACAAAACTGCTATAGTGTCAAGGTAGCCGCTAGACGACGAAATAGGAATGAGACAAAAGATGTATTTTATATTCCTATATATTTTTGGGTAGGTGAAACCCTAATTTAAAATGAATCTTGTCCACACAATGAAAGTAAATCTTGGCCACTCATTTTACTTTTTGAAAACTATAAATAGGGGGTCCCCTCTCATTTTCAAGAGAGACTTGAGTTGTTGGGTAAAGACATGCTATAGAAATTTATATAGAATCTCATTGTTTATTTGGATTCATGCATTTACTTTGATGTTCTTAGTGTTTCAAGTTACTTTTAGTAGTTTAGTTCATCTTGTTCACTGATGTTGAAGAATGCTATTGTGTCGATGCCTTTCTTATTCATGATTTTTTATATTTATTGATGATGAACAACAGTGAAAAGGTAGTATAAACATTAATTTATTGTTGTGCTTAAACTTCATCTTTTATTCATGCTTTATGGTGAATGAATAGTTGAAAATCTATAGACCTTTAGAAGATAGCATTGGTTTCATGAGACTGTACGTTATTTTGGTTAAGTGGAACTTAGTTTTGGAAAGGCTATCCATTGGAGCATCCTCCATTATTACGTGTTCATCATTAGTTGCATGTCTAGGGACCCTTCTATCCCTTTTCCCTTTTGACCTTTCTTTGAGATGGGATTTAAAGAAAGATTCCAACATTCTTATAAATCCAATTCTGATATTGAACATGGAATTTTAGACTGTTGTTTTGAATATGCAGCAAATGCATCTCATTTCTAAAATTCCGCTAAACTCCATTTGAAGATACAATTCCCTCTTGGCTTAGTGAACCATACATTCCCTTTGTGATTACCAAAAAATCACATCAATCAACTGAGCTATTTTTACAAGTGATGACCTAACACCTAAGAGACCTTGGGATAATTTTCTACAACTTTCTTGTAAGGATTTGTCATTCAAGAGAGGTAGCATACTTGTGTGCTTCCTGTGTTGAGAAAGTGCAAAAACACCCATCAACAGAACTAGCGCTAGAAGGGGTACCTTTGTTTTGCTAAGTTTTATTGAATTGGTTACTTCTCTTGGGAGAGGTTCCATAGAGTGTTAAGATCTAAACTAAACAAAGGGGAGTTCCAAGAGATACTACCCCCTACCAAGGCCTAGAGAGATAAATTTGGGGAAGCATAAACCTCAAGCACATTCAATCATCCCACTTCACCTCCATCCTTACCTTCTCTGTCCATCCACTCTCCCTCCCCTTCTCCACCTTCAACAATCCCTTCCTCTTCCTAGCTGCTCCAAACTACCTTCCAACCCCTCATCTCCCACAACCAAGGAACTACCCCTTTCCCAACACCTCAATTTTTTGGTGTTGTCCCAATTGCTACCATCCCTTTGCAGCCTCAAGTCACCATGGCATAGTCACCTTTGCCTCCACCTCCCATGGCATGGTTGGGAAATAACCCATCTTCTTTGTCCTTCAATGTTTATCATGACATGCCAAAGAATCCAAAATGATTTTGCACCAAGTTCCATCCCCAAGATCTGCAAAGGACAACAAAAGAGCACATTAAGATCTTTCAAATAGCCTTGAAAGATATGTATGTTGCAAAGAAAGTTGTCATTGCACAAAAAGATTGACTTGTTAATGTCTTATACAACCATTTGATTTATACAAGATCCGCAGGAGGCGGTTAAACCATGTCACAAAGCCCAAGCACCATGCTGGCCCACATCGAGGAGACCAAGGGTGACACCTTGCAAAAATACCCCCCAACACAAGCGAAGGGTTTGAACCTGTGACCTTGGCTCTGATACCAATTATTGCAAAGACAACTTCCATTGCACCAAAATATTGACCTATTAATGCCCGATACAACCGCTGGATCTATACAAGATCCAAGATCCATAAGAGGCAATTAAACCATGTCATGAAGCTCGAGTGTCATGCTAGCCCACATCAAGGAGACCATGGGTGACACCTTGCAAAATTGTAGATTGAACATGAAGACGTGGCTTGTAGACTCTTCCCTTACTCATTAAGGGATGAATCCTATTGGTACATTCACTTTCTGATGGGGACCATAACCACTTGCGATTTATTAAACAACACTTTCTTAAAAAATTTCAAGATCTCAGTTAGCCCCTCTAAGTTATATCAATAGTTCATGGCCATTTGAAGAGAAGTCAATGAGCCAATCAACTCTTTCAATGAAATATCCCATTAAGATTATATGAGGTTATAAACACCCTCTATAGTTGATGATCCCTCTGCTCACCTAGTGTATTATGCAGTCTTGGACAACCTCACTTTTGTATTGGTGAAAAGAATCCATTTGCCGCCTACTAGGTTGGTGAATGCCTATGCAAAAATAATCATAGTAAGCACAAATTTGGGACAACACATTATTGATCTGGTACCCTTTTTGGGGCCAGCTTCCCATCCAAATCAAATCCAAGGGCTCACTCATGCCTTGGACCATCAAACACCATTAATAAAGGAATTTTTGAAGCTCTTGATAGTTCCTCATCCAGGGAATCCATTGAACCAAGTACCTCCTATGCCTCAATACCTGCAGCTGTAACAACAACATGCCTAATCTTAGCCACCCCAAGTATCTTCATACCTCTAGGGTTTTGAGCTCCCACCCGTTCAGTAGAACCAACCAGTAGTACAATCGATCTTCCTTCAGAATTCAACCTTGCAATTGAGCAATGCAGAAAAGGATTAGATAGATGAGTTGACAAAATTGGTTAAGAAAATGTCAAATGAGATGAAACACTTGAGGAATTAGAATAACCAACTACATGCATCTCAATGAAGCATTCAAGCTAATCTTAATTGTGATAACCATGACAACTGTGATGTTGGCACTTATTCAAGACATAATTATGAAAGAGAGTAGAATTCAGGTTAGAACTTTGACAAAACACCTTCAGAAAGATACAACTGAACATGGAACAAAAGGCCAAACAATGGTGGAGTCCCCACACATTTAGATGAGCCAAGTAGTAGTGAGAAGATGACAAGTGGGGTATACTTAGCCAAGGCCACCCTATTTGGTTGGTGTCACATCCACAAGACAAGTCGACATTCTGAGTTGGATTGTCCAGAGTTCCAAATAGTTGTCAAGATCTTCCAAGTGGAGTTCCAGAATGTCATCGATTGTTCAATTTTCGAGCACTTGGTTCCTTCTGAGCCATATGATTCCTCAGTGTTGGTGGTTAATCAAGCCCCTTTTCCAAAAGGTGAAAGCAACGTACCTGAGAAGGAGACTGCTTCCCCAAAGGATGAAGAAGAAAAAGAGGTATGCAACAAAAGTCCTTTATCCTAGCTCTTCAATTCAGTAGATAAAGGTCTATTAGATGAGGAAGAGCCATGTGAGGATGAAGGCCAAATATTCCATCAAAGGGAAAATCCATATAATTTGAGAAATAGGCAAGTAGGTGGCCCTTTTACAACCTCTACCTCACCTAACAATTTTAACACTCCACCTGACCCAAATGCCAGCAATAACCCAGGCTACCCTCATGTGCCCACCCAGTACTTCAATAAGAATAGGTAGAAAAGTCAAACCCAAAGTTAGCCTGCCAACTCCTCCCAAGTCAATTATTTTGAAGCTAGAATTGAAGAAATGGGGGAGTATGTAGCAAAAGAATTCAAGAAGGTTAAACTATGATTTTCCACCTTTGAGTTACTTAGAGTCCTAGCTATTAGGAATTATTTCTTTAGAATGCTCAATGGGACCACTCGATCATCTAAACCAGACCAAGAGGGGCTCGCCAAGAGGGTTTCCTTTGATGATTTAAAAAATGAGTTTGTCATTCTGACAAATCCTAGGAAAGAAAATAGATCATCCCACAAATTAGCAAGCAAACAAACAACTTGCTAAAGAACAGGATCAAGCCAAAACCTAGAATAGGAACAATGATAAAGACAAGGGTGAGGTAGCCCAAGTTAAAATTTTAGTAGGGTTGTTTCAAGGGAAGTTGGAGGCCCCTCCCTTCCTGACCATAATCAAAATATTCGGAAAGAACCTACATAATTGATTTTTTGACTCAAGAGCCTCTGCCAACATCATGCCTTTGGTGGTGTGCAAATCTCTGGGAATAGTCTTGACCCCCCCTAACAGAAGGTAACTAAACTAGACAAAATAGAGATCAACATAGTTGGAGAAATCAATAGAACACCTATGCAAATTTCTGTTGATCCAAGGGTGAAATAGACGATCAATATTCAGGTTGTTGATATCCCAGATACTTATGACATCATATTAGGAATGGATTTCACCTAGGAATTGAATGGATATGCTGCCACCAATTATTCTCACTTATGTCTACCATGGAAAGGTTTACCAAACTAGATCCATATAGATTGAGTGCCTCGTATGAAATTCATGATCATAGAGTACAACAACACAAATGAGGTATTGTTTGTTGAAATAGAGTTGGGAAATTACTATCTTATGGCCTGCCTGGATGAGAAAGAATATTATGAGGAATATACGATTGAAGAGGTCCTTTTTGTGTTATGCATTCCACCTATCAACTTGGCTCAAGTACCTAAGAGTACAAAGATATTGATTGAGTTAGATGATGAATATTCCTATGAGGATGGTAATATTAGATTATTAAATGGATTCCAAGACTTTATGGAGAAATGTGTACAAGATCAGCTTAGCATGGGAGAAAGAATGGAATTTTAGAAGCTGTTAATGCCTAGTTGGTGTAGGGTACATAATGCTTCCCATTCAGAGTTTGAATGTTGCTTGTGAAAAATAATAATTGAGCATATCAAAGGACAAGACACCCCAAAGGGGGAACTTCAAAAAACATAGCCAAATCAAGCTCATGTAGAGTTTGCACAGTCACCCAAAGCTACTAAAGTGGATGTGTCATCAAAAGAAGAACTGTTCCCTATTTGCCCCAAGATCAAAGATTCATCCAAGTTTTAGACATTGCACTTTGATGGGTCCAAGTTCAAGCAAGGAGCCAAAGCCGATTTAAACTGATCAACCCTACAGGTCAAACACACTTTGTTGCCAACAAACTTCAATTTTATTCAACGAACAATGTAGCAGAGTATGAGGCATTAGTTCTTGCTATTCTGATGGTGTTAAGAAAGAAAGTTAAGATGCTCCAAGTGTTTGGTGACTTCGAGCTAGTCATAAAACAAGTAAGGAAACTGCATTCCTGCCATGATATGAGACTAGAAAACTATAAGAATAGGGTATGGGATCTCATAGAAGGCTTAGATGCATTCAACATCCAACTGATCCCTCATGTTAAGAATTATACTGTTGATACCATAGCCTAAGAAGCTAGTACCTTACAACCCCTCTCCCTAGCTGGCTTTAAAAAGTTCACTATTGAACTTACTTCCACTTCATCAATTCTCAAAAATGTCATGAAATTTGAAGCATTTTGTGATGAAAATCATATCTTGGATTTCATCACAAGATCCAATATGTTTGCAACTCAAATCATTGGGGAGTTATCAATCTTAAAACAAACACAATACCTCAAGGCATGGTCGAGTTAAAATGGTATTTGATTTAGATCAGATAAGGGACCAGTATCAACAAACAAAGAAATATTCCATTAACAATCAGTGTGATGCTCATAACCTAGGGACAACTGAAGAAGTCAAGAATGTGTTCATTGGAAAAGTGTGTGCACCATAAGAAAAGAAAGGGATCATTGATTCCCTATGCACGTATCATGATTTGATTTCCTAGAGTTATGAAGACTTAAAAACATATGATACTTTGATAATTACTCATACCATTCCCCACAAGCAGGATGTGAAACCCTTCAGGTAGCATCAATGCCCAATCAATGCATTACTAGAGTGAATCATCTACAAAGAAGTTCAAAATTTGTTGTCTGCGTGAATAATTTTCCCAGTTACACACTCTACTTGGGTAGAAAACTTGGTTCCAATCGAAGAAGAACAGAGAAATCAAATTGTGCGTAGACTTCTGAAACTTGAATAGAGCCTCAGAAAAGGATAATTACCCATTGCTCTCATTGGATAAGGTATTGAAAATAGTTAATAGATCATAGATGATTTCCTTTCTAGATAGGTACTTGAGATACAACCAAGTGGTGGTGCAATATGAGGATAGACACAAAACAACATTCACCACAAAATGGAGAACTTTTGTATATAGAAGAATATTGTTTGGATTAATCAACACTGGCACCACCTTCTAATGTGAAATGGACATCGCCTTCAAGGACCTAATTGGAAAATGAATAATTACTTATATGGATGATCTTACCATTTTTTCAAAGAATAGAGGAGATCATGTCTCTGATCTATGCAAGGTCTTTCAAAAGTGTAGAGAATTTGGCATTTCTTTGAGTCCAAAGAAGTGCATCTTCAGAGTTACAGAAGGCAAGTTGTAGGGACATGTCCTTTCAGAAAAGGGAATCTCAATAGACCCCAAGTGTATCCAATCCATACTAAAAATTAAGGTTTCAGAAAACAAGAAGGAATCGAAGTCTTTCATTGGAAAGATAAACTTCGTCAGAAAATTCATCACAGGTTTTGCTAAAATAGTCAAGCCGTTGAATGTTATGCTGAAGTAAGTCACCAAAGTTGAATGGATGTTGGAAGCCAAGAAGGATTTCAAAGAAATCAAAATGGAAATTATTCATGCACTAGTGTTTGTCAGTTTGGACTACCTAAAACCATTTTATATTTATTCAGTTTCTTATGACCACTCTTGTGCCAACATATTGACGCAAAAAGATGATGAAGGAAATGAGCATCCAATCGCCTTCATGAGTGCTCCGCTAAAGGATGTAGAGTTAAGGTATCACAATATTGAGAAGTAGGTTTATGCCTTGGTTATATGAGTTATAAAATTTAGGCACTACATTTTCTGGAACAAGGTGTTCATAATTGTGCCTGATCCAGTAGTAAAGGCTTTGCTAATGTAAAATGAGCCAGGAGAATGAAGAGTGAAATGGGTCACTTTATTATAGGAATATTACATGGAAATTCAATCGATGAAGTTAGTTTGAGGGCAGGCCCTCACTTGAATGATAGCTAAAACATTAGCTGAAGTTAGAAATGAACTCACTATGCAGCAGTATCAGCTAGAGGACGTCTCTCCTAGAGAATGGTACGATGATATTGTCTACTATTTGTTGAACCATACATTCATGTCCTAGCTACAAGGTGTACACAAGTGTTCCCTAAGGCTCAAGAGTAGTAGCTATATGCTACAAGGATCTATATTATACAAGATAAATCATGAGGGTATCTATCTCAGACGCATTGACAAAGAAGAAGTAGTTAAGGTCCTCAAAGGATTTCATGATAAATTTGGTACTAGCCACGAATCCAGCCCTTCAATTTCCCATCAAATTTTATGGGTTGGGTGCTATTAGCTGATGGTGTTTGAAGATGCACACAACCATGTCAGAACCTGTCATGTTTGCCAGACTACTACTACCAAGGAAAGAAATGTTGCTCTCTTGCTCCAACCAGTCCTAGAGGTAAGGCCATTCACTGAATGGGGCCTCAAATTCATTGGTCCAATAAGCCCACTATCCTCTTTAGGCCATAGTTACATTCTAACCCCTTCTGATTATTGTACTAGGTGGATAGAGGAAATAATGTCTAGGAAATTCACTACTGTGGTGGTAACTAATTTTCTAGAAGGTTTTATCTTGAATCGCGTTGGTTGCCCCTATGCTCTTGTGTGTTATAATGGCCCCACCTTCTGCTCACTTAAATTTTCTAGTTGGGCCTTCAATTACAAAATTACACTCAAATTCTCATCCAACTATTACCCTCAAGGCAATGGCCTGGCTAAGTTAACAAATAAAAATACGATAACTGTGATAAAAAACTACTTGACAAGAACCCCAAAGATTGGCATAGCCAGTTGTGTTTTACCATCTAGGTAGATTGCACATGCCATAGGGCCTCTCTAGGTGATTCCCCTTTCCACCTAGTCTATGACTTAGAGCCTATCTTTCTTGTCCACCAAAAGATCCCCTCCCTCTAGTTTCGTAACACATATTATGAGAGGAGAGACCATCGAGAAGCCCATCTGTTTGAGTTGTTGCATTTAGAGGAAGTCTGTGATAGAGAACTTCAAAATTTCACCAAACACCAGGGTGTAGTCGAAAGATGGTTTGATCATCGAGCCAATGTAAAGGCCTTTATAATTTTTGATTTGGTCCTTTGTTGGGACAAGGCCCATGAAAAGAAATGGGGACATGAAAAATTCAACAAGCTCTAGTTTGGCCCCTTTTAGATTTCAAATTTTTTAGGAGATAATGCCTTTGACCTCAAGACACTCACTAGAGAGGATGTCTCACTGCCTATCAACAGATAGTATCTCAAGCATTATTTCCTTGCTTGAGCTTTCAAAGCTCTCCTTTGTATATAGTTGTATATAGGTTAGCTTAGGTTCCTTCCCTTTGCTGTTTTGCTTTCAATTTTGTCTATTTTCCAAGTTTCTTTTGTTTTTGTTGAGGGTATCATTCATTCTTGGTGTGGTGTATGTGCTTGGCTTGATGAAAAATTCACTTTTCTACCCACTCTTGTTTGTTCTCTAGATAAATATTCATTCATAACTATTGAGTTTTGATAACCTTTGTGGAGTTGGTTTCCTTATTTAAACTTTGACTTGACTTAGGATGGAACCCTTGTTTGAATATTTTAACACTTATCTTAGATCATACACAAAAAAAACTTTAAAATTGGTTTTGAAGAGTTGTACAATAGCTATTATGAGGGATGGGAAAGTGAAAAATATTGAGTCCATTCTAGGGACCACTATGATTCAAAACTCACTAGGAGCTTTAGTGCTTATGCAGTTGAGAAAAAGAAAAGTTTACTAAATGAAAATATCAAGAAAATTAAAGAAAAGAAAGAAAGGTTAAAACATGCGAGGTATGGACTTGAAGGAGAAGGTATTGTGTGGGTGTGCAAATAACTCTATCGAGGCTATGGATGCTTGGTTGGAAATAGAGCAATGTTGATGGGGTCACAATGATAACTCCATCATGGCTATGGATGCTTGACTGGTAGCAAAGAAATTTCCAAGTTACTTTTGGGGTTAGACAACTTATGTAGCTTGCCTCACCTAATCAGTGGATTTTTGTGCGGTCTATGAGGAACGAGAATGAATTCACTATTCACACACTTCTAAGATACTCTGATGACCTCATTCAACTAAGGATCCCATCCTCCTTTGAGTTCTTAGTTCACCTATGGAAACCAACTTCTAGTCTGGGAAATTAGAGATTCTAGGTTTTAAATGAATCTTTATCCTTAGAACACTCACAAGCGTTCCCCAAAAAAGTCGCCATTTGTTGTGCCTATAGCACACACACCCCATTTAGAATTAGGACCCTTTCTTTCCACCTTCACTTGGTCACTTTTTTCCTTTTCCTCATTTTGCATGCCCCCTATTTTTGGGCATCAAAATGGTCAATGATCCTACAAGTCATCATCCTTAGTTGATCAAAATTCACCACCCAAAATTTCCTAAGTCCTTGGCTTTTGCAGGGTTTCCTTGGTAGGTTTCTCTTTTCCTTTTCAAAGCAGGCATCCTTCACCTCCTGCAGGTCCACCCTTGCATGTTTCGCTTTGCACATTTCTGGCTTGTCTCTACCATTCCATTGATGGTTGATGTAGGAAATCCATTTGCATGATGGGTCCCACATCCTCCATGTTCTCCCTTTTCGTCGACCATCAAATGGTCATGGCTGAGGTTTCATCCACCTTATGGGCCCCGACCTTCTCGCTTCCGCTCTTTCAAAACCCGCACCCAGCTACTCTATTGGCCACCGTAAAAACAATTAGTGCTGCTCATAAATGCATAATTTCCTATAAATAGCCAAGTCGAATTGTTGTTTTCACTGACCAGAGTTAGATTTTGTCAGAGTTCAGAGCAGTTGTTGCCTCCTTCGTGCCTGCATGACTTTCTAGATGATTCGAAGTTAAAAATTCATTAGTTTCTTTGGGATCTCTAGGTATGTCCACCGCCTCCCAGTCAAAACATCATTTGAGTTGATTTATTTTTCAAAAATTCTTAAAATCTTAAAGGAAACTCTAAAATCCCTTAGAATGGCTAAAAGACCTTGAAATTCCACACGTACCCACCTAAAGAAATCCTTAGAATTCCTTCAAATTTGGCCTCTAAGACCATGTAGAACTTCACCTCCCCGCTCTCATTCTTCACCAAAGCCATGAAGCCTATGGGGCCCACATCCTTGTTGTCACCTCCAAAGAAATGAAAACTTTAAACGAGAAATCAAAGCTCTGTGGCCCTGTAGATGCACTCTTGCAGACTTTCACTTTTAGGTGGATGTTGTTTCTTTGTTGTTGTTGAAAATATTAAGAGAAAAAAAAATTAGACAAAAACTCGAGATAGGAGAGCCTTATGGGTCTACTTTTATAGGCCTCCATGTGTGGGCAACCCATACCTTGCTATTTTCTAAAAATGGCCATCCTACACCCACTACTCGCATTGCGGGTGCCGCCAAGACCAATCTCGTCGAATGAACAAATCAAGCCTAAGTCTTCTACAGGCTACTCCCAACAAACTTTTGTCTGCTCTTCAACAAACTTTTGTTTGCTCTTCACTACTATTTTTAAATGCTATTCCCAAATGGCGAAGTGCTTGCTCCTGCTTGCACTACAGACCCTGTAGACCCCCTTGCAGTTCAAACATTACACCAAAATGACTAAGTGTTAAACCTAATTTATGGGCCAAGCTTTGTAGGGGTCCATTTACGAACCGTCCTATCACCACCAGCAGCATTTTTTAACGACCAAGGACTCACATTGGTCTACTCTATAGAATTTGATGGCACTATTTCGCTTCAAATCTTTGGCGCTAAAATGAGCAAGTCTTGATGTCGGTGGAGCTTCCCCGGGGGGCAGCTGCTTGCGGCCTGCCATCATATGAATGTCGTTCATTCATGGCCATGCCCTGCCCTCCTTCTGCATGGTGGATTTTGAGTTCTCCACTTTTGCTCGAGGCCTTCAAAACAAAGTATTCAATGTAGAAACCCTTGCAGGTCTATTTTTGCGGGTTGTCGCTTGTGGGCCTCCATCCTATCGATGCCATTCCAAAACAACTATCTCCTTGCGACCTTTCACTAGCCCCTACCCACAAACATTCAAATGATTAGACAAAAGCAGATGATGCATGGACTGTCCAAGCCACTTTGGAGTCCCGCATGGTGGAAGGCTGCCTGTGGGTTTCCACCTCCTTGCCATTGTTTTTCAATGACGAAACTTGAAACGTTCGTGTTACCTCCAACTTCCACATTCCTTGAGCCCGCATGATTAAATTGACCAATTTCATCTTTCCAAAGGCTCTAAAATTGATTTCTACACATGCCAAAGGCCTTAGAGCCTTGTCTAATGACCAATCTTCAAATGCGGAACTTGAAGTGCGTGCGACCATTTGTGAGTCGTTGTGCCCTCGATGCTAGCTTGCTCTTGAATGCTCTTGATGGCTATCAACCCAAGGAAACCCATATCCTTGGGCCTAAATTCCTGTAATTGATTTAGAAATCCTCAAATGATGGTTGATGTTAAATTTTAATGGATTTTATGATCTTTCAAGTATGAATTGATGAATCTAACCCCTATTTTGCAGGATTTAGCTAATACTTCCCCAATTTTATGAATACGCTTACTGCATCCTTTTATGTAGGATTTATGGAACCTACTATTGGACCATTAGGAGTGTCTATAGAAAAAGAGAAAGGAAAGAATCCTATCGAAGCACCTAGGGGAAAAAAAGAAAAGGATCAGATGAGATATTAGTTCCACAGGGTGGAAATCACCTCCAAGCTCACCTTCGATTGGGGCACTATATCAAACACCAACCTTGGGCATGTAGGCATTGATGAATTCAGAAAAAGGGTAATAGTGAACCCAAGGACAAATAATTCCTTGAAAATAAGAAAGAGTGGCCTCACCAAGGCGGTTGGCTTCCCTGCTACTCTCGTTGCTCCAAAACTAGTCATGGCATGCAAGAAGTGTTACCACAACAGTAGAAAGATCATCAACCATGATGGCAGAGTTTTATCATACTTGTCCACTTGGTCTATAGGCCAAACCTTTCGTATCTATAAATTTGGCAAGATGGAAGAAACTAAGAAGGGATATTTCAAGAACATGTGGAAGGTAGATCCCTTAGGATGTAAGAAGTTGATCAACCAACATTGGTTGAAGGATAAGAGGGGCAGTTCAGCCAAAGTGCCACAAGAATTATATATAAGTGATTTCCATGAGGAGTACCATGATTTGGTTACTCTTCTCAGTAGGGTAATGGGCCTCCCCACTACCACCTTCTTCCAAGAATGGATGTTCTATTTATTGAAGAAATCCTTCGAGGTAAAATATTTTTTCACTTGGAAAAGATCATTAGTGATAACATCCACAACCAGCTAATGCATATAAAGAAGACATCCGAGTTCTACATGACCTCCTACTTCTGTACATGCTAGGAGAGTCATTTCCATACAAGGGCCTTGCTGTAGCACAAAGCCTAGATCCAAGAAGAGACCTTAAAGTATATGATAGATACCCTCAGCTACAATGTATAAATTTCAAGAAATATTATCAGAGGGTGAATGATGCCATCATCAGACATATTATCAGACTTCTTGGGGGAGACTTCGAGAGAAGAGTCTCACATAGTGCTAGAGTGTTCATCCAAAGGTTTGGGTACCTATTCATACAATTCCTGAAGTTCACATACATTAGGGTAGAGGGTTTCTCTAACAAGCCTTACAAGCTACCATGGTACCCCAATGATTGGATGATTCTACTAGAGGTCACTCAGAAATTGTAGAACACTTACACCTTGTTGAGTGACAAGCACAAAGCAGGGATCCCATATCCCTTAACTTTCAGACAAGGAATGTATTCCTATTCCGCTGTTGAATGCATCTCCTATTTAGAGAAATAGATAGTGGAGTATAATCTAGAACTCCACACAATTTAGTGAAGGATTGACCCATATGGGAAGTTGAAGAAGTAGGTGGGAAAGCAATATCCCCATTGAGCACACATTGAGGACTTCTTGGCTAATTTTTAAGATGATAAGGAAGTATGAATGAGATTCTATATGCAGATGACTTCCCAATTCGTGAGGTCAATAAACTTGTTACCAATGCCAGACCAAGTTGTGAAGGAAGATGATACAATTATTGATCAAAGGTTTGATTTCATGGCTGGATTACCTCTACCAATAATTGATTGGAATGAAGGAGAGGTTAGTGATCTCAACTTAATAACACAATGGGATGTAGATGGAACTAAGTAGTGGGTAGATGCCTAGATTTCCCAACTTAAAGCACAAGGTGCAACACTAACATATGGTGAGATTGAGGATGAGCTCGAGAGGGAAATTGATAGTGGAGTTATTGCCACCTCCACTGAAGAAGCACCCAAGTCCCCTCCGGCAACAAGATCCAAAAAAAGGAAGGATGTGCCTTAGCACCATCCTAAACATAAGGTTTATTCACAAAAGGCCACAAAGGGTGATCTCTCCAAGAAAGAAAAGAAGATGAGAGGATTTACAATTGAAATTCCCACCATTGAGGAGGATCTTCAGCACGAGAGAGAAGAAGAAATTGAAAGGCCATGATCACCACCGATCACATCTGCTCAAGCCGCTACCACTGTCATTGCCTCTCCTCCACCTCCTGCCTCTCAAGCATTGCCTATTTCATTTCTTCCTATCGTGGACATCTTTGTCGACCTCTCTTCCACCCTAGCAATGAATTAAGTAGTAGTATTTAACTCCTCCTTAGCCATGACATCCCTACCATCAACTTCCTCACTACCTCCTCCACTTCCTATTCTCTCTACCTTGATACCTATAGCCACTACCCCTATGCCTCTTCTCACTTTGCTTGAGGATTTTACAAAGTATATGCAGGGTGTACCCTCTGAGATTTTGGGTGTGATTATGAACCCTACTATTGAGGCCCTGATGGCCCAAATTGCCTTTGGTTTTCCTATTCCTTCACCAACTATAGAGCCACCAAATATGGAGGCAACAATGCAAATATTTGAATAAATAGAGAAGCAGCAACGAGAGGATGACAAGAAGATAGTGGAAGAGCCCTAAGTTGAACATATAGAAGGTGGGTTGACAATCAATCTTGATAAAGTAGTCAATGATTAAGAAGGGTCACAATATTCAGAGGAGAATGTTTAGGCCCTCAATGTGAAGTATATAATTGGTACCTTAGATAAAGAAATAAAAGAGGTTTTGTCTCAACAGCTCAGAGATATGGGTGAAGACGTCGAACTAAATAAACCTCCGTTTGAATAAAGGGAATAAACTAAAGTGAATGTGGAGATACTAAAAGAGCCTTCACAAATTGGCCAATATAAGGGTCCTATCCAAGAAGAGGAGATGCCTTCTAAGGAGAAAGAAGAAGATAAATAATTAGAAAAGGAAGAAAACAAATAAGATGTACAAAAGAAGAGCCTTGAGCCTGAGCACTGTGAGTTTGAGCAAGAAGAAGAAATAATACCTCAGGAAGATGTTACAAAAGAAAAAATAGCCTCCAATGAGATAGATAAAGTAAAGGCTATTCAAATTGAGGATTTTGATGAATTAGAAAAAGAAGATCAAGAGGCCTCGGGCCATGAAGAGTAATAACTTTGACAAGAGGAGGAAAGTGATTAGGAATCACCTAAGGGAGAAACCCAAATGCTTGATTGGATTGAGAATCAGTTACAACAGAAGGCTGCTACGATCATTGATCTAAAGGCTAGACTCGAGGCCATATTGGCTCAAGCATAGACACAACCAAAGAAGGAAAATAATCCAAGAGTCTGCTCCCACATTACAGTTGATGCCTTAGAATTAGGAATGGTGCAAGTTTCCACCCTAGTGATGAATGAAGAAGCTAGTGTTAGTTATAACATTTCCAATATCAACTTAAGACCAGCCACCAGAGAGAAAAAGATCAATGAGCTCTAAGGGTTAGTGGAAACAATTATGCAGTAGATGAACAAGAACCATTTCACCAAAGAGGAGTTAAAAGAAAAATCGGTGGACCTGACCACCTATAATTTTGAATGGAAATCCTTGGAGGAATAGCCTCTAACAACATCACCTGTGCCCTCTCTTTTCTCCCAAGAAGAGCTCACCTAAATTGAGAAAATGAAAAATTGGACCAAGGCTACTGCAGATTGGTTCCAACGGGTGCTATACAATGGTGACATGGGCATATACCATGTTGCTAGAATGTTCAACAAATTTTCAGATTTACAAAAGTAGTTGGAAGCTACTAAAAGAACATGTCACAAGTTTATCAAGCTTTACTGAATTACCTATCCTAAGCTTGAGGCCATGCTAAAAATGCCAGAAAAGACATGGGAAAAGGACTTAGAGCTCATTAAAGATGATCATTGTCTGGTGGAAACGTAGAAAATATTCCTAGATCATAGAAACGAGTCCCTTGAAAGGGTGATACACAAGGTTGAATTAGACCTCGAATGGGTTGTTGAACATAGAATGGATAATGAGGACTACCTCAAGATGATGACAGATTATGACATGCCCGCCCTGGAACTAGATCTAGAGAAAAAAAATTCATAATTCCACAAGAAGATAGAGCAAGGGGGAGTAGATGTGCTTACAATGGATTTCATAGACTTTACAAAAAGGGCATTCACACAGTCCAAATAGGTAATCAAGGCCACACCCAAATGTACTAAACATTGGAGAAAATAACTAGAAGATTCAAGAAGTTGTCCTTTCATATCCTTCAATCTAATATCCTAGAGTGGGATAAGCTTTGGGTTCTAATTGGATTTTTTTTGGAATATGCCACTCTTTAGAAGGAATCAAGAAAAAAAGTTATAGATGATGAGTTCCTAACGGTGTAGCTAAAAAGGAAGGCAACCACTACAAGACAAAACCGCTATAGTGTCAAGGCAGCCACTAGAGGAAAAAATAGGAATGAGATAAAAGATGTATTTATATTCCTATATATTTTGTGGTAGATGAAATCCTAGTATAAAATGAACCTTGGCCACACAATGAAAGTAAATATTGGCCACTCATTTTACTTTTTGAAAACTATAAACAAGGGGGGGGCTCTCATTTTCAAGAGAGAGTTGAGTTGTTGTGTAAAGACATGCTATAAAAATTTCAATAGAATTTCATTGTTTTGGTGGATTCTTATGTTTCTCACATGATGCATGATTCATCTTCTCAAAGTTAACAGATTAGTTATCATTTAATTTGTTGTTCTTAGTGTTTCAAGTTACTTTTAATAGTTTAGTTCATGTTGTTCATTGATGTTGAAGAATTCTATTGTGTTGATTCCTTTCTTGTTCATTGTTTTTGCTATTTATTTATGAGGAACAACAGTGAAAAACTATTATAAACATTAACTTATTTTTGTGCTTAAACTTCATCTTTTATTCATGCAATGAACAGTTGAAAATCTATAAACCTTAGAAGATAACACTAGTTTCATGAGACTGTACGTTATTTTGGTTAAGTGGAACTTAGTTTTGGAAAGGTTTTCCACTGTAGCATCCTCCATTATTACTGTTCATCATTAGTTGCAAGTCTAGGGACTCTTCTATCCCTTTTCCCTTTTGAAATTTCTTTGAGATAGAAGTTAAAGCAAGATTCCAACATCCTTATAAAGCCAAATTTGATGTTGAACATGGATTATTAGACTGCTGTTTTGAATCTCCAGCAAGTGCATCTCATTTTCAGAATTCCACTAAACTCCATTTGAAGATAGAATTCCCTCCTAGCTTAGTGAACCATAAATTAGCTTTGTGATTACTAGGAAATCACATCAATTAACTGAGCTATTTTTGCAAGTCATGACCTATCACCCGAGAGACCTTGGGATAATTTTATGAAACTTGCTTGTAGGAAGTTGCCTTTCAAGAGAGGTAGCATACTTGTGTGTTGCCTGTGTTGAGAAAGTGAAAAAACCCATCAACAATTACTTGGAAGGGTCTTTGCTTCAGGAATGGGTTCATCCATAATTGGTGGAGGAGGAACAATCATAGTCTTATAATTTTTAGGAACATTGGTAAGAGATAACTCTATTATGTGCTTTTCCATAAAATTTTGGTATGATCTAAAAAATAAATTCTCATGAGGCTTAATAGGTTCCATAAGTTGAGGCCAAAATAAATCCAATCAAAATTTCCCACAAGAGGACAAAGGATTAAATACACTATGATGCACTGTAAAATTTGGTTTTCAAGTGGGAATATTATGCACTTGTGAATAACAACGAGATGAAATTCATGGAGTGTAGCCATGGGTAGCCTAGCTTCACATGGATCTAAGATTAAGATGATGGAGAATGATAAATCTAAAAGTTTCGGTCCAAAATTTAAAAGGAAGAGTGATCAAACCTATTGTAGGGAGAGGAAAACCATCATGAGTTTTCCAACATGCTTTTGATTGTTCATAAGAATCTTGATAAAGTTCATACCCAAATAATAATTCCTCTGTGATCACATTCTCTACACACATAGGTGTTGAACAGTCTAGATAACTAAGAGGGGGGTGAATCAATTATCATAAAATAATTTTCTTGACCTTAATTAATCTGATGAAATCTTAAATCAATCAAATAATAATTAAAACAAATATGAACATGAAAGCACACAACAACACCATGCACAATGAACACCATAATTTACATGGAATCCCAAGATGGTAAAAACCATGAAGAATGATAATTCTCAATTATAACACTGGTTAAGGTGATTTTTACAAAGGATCATTGCCAAAATCATCACTGCATGTAAGGCTCATTGCCTAGCTATTATAGCCAAAAGTAAAAAGGCTCACTGCCAAAAGAAAAAGGATCACTATTAGAAGAATGATGAAAGGGAATCCACCACTGGAAGTAACTATCACCAATAGTCACACTAGAAGAACCTCACTATCTACTACCTCCGATCGTATATTTTCACATACTTCATAGTATTTGGAATTTTCAAATTCACATTCACCACACTTAATTTCATCGAACATAATCAGATTTTACTTATACCATTCCATGCCTTCATAATCTCCTAAGTAAGCTAAACACAATTTGAATTAGGTCACCACAAAACATTCCCACGGTGGAAAGGAATGAAACTTGGACCATAAAGAACCTCCTCGCTCAAATCAACACACTACATATTAAACATGATATCCAGAACCAAAGAATAGAATATACATGCTACAATGCAAACAATGTTTTGGGCCATAGTAACCAATTTCTAGATCGGTCTAGACCCATAAGAGTGTATCTCATTATGTTGTAAAATGAATGGGATTAGGAAAAGCATGACCAAAGATAGATCATCAAAACACAACATCCAAGCATGCCAATTTGGATCACCAAAGCAACAAAAATGAACCTTAATCAATCAACCAATATATGTTTACATCAATGAAAACCATTAATGAAAAAAATCAACATCATCATATTACAACAATAGGATTAACTAGTATCCCAATTGTAGTCTTTCCAGTAATATTTCTAGTGATATAGAGAGGACCATCGAGTGTGTGTATGGATGCATCAATATGGGTGAAAGAAATTTCGAGTAACAAAGTGGTTTTTCCCTTACAAGGTTGAAATTTTATGAGAGTGACCATGTCTTGTAAACCATCCTCATCATCACTCTTATTATCATTATTTGTGTCATTAGTATTATCAACATTAATCTCATCATTCTTAACATCACAAGCTTGCACAAAGTTGGTTGAATGGTTTGGCATTGTATTGGTGAAGATTTGCAAGTTTTGGTTAGGCAGAGAAATAGACTTATTCCCTTTATCATTAACACCAACCAACTAGATGTGATTATAATCAATGAGGTCTTGCACTTGATTTTTAAGACACATGCATCATTCTGTATCATGTCCACTTGTGAAATGATATTGAGAAAATTAATTTGGATTGTAACTTGGAGGTAGAGGTTTGGTTGTCCACAGGTCTAATTGGAGGTAAGTAGATTAAGTTCTTATTCAAAAGTTGCAACATGATCGAATGGAGGGATTCAGGTAATTGGGTAAATTGTCTATCTCACAGTCTAAATTAGTACGAGGTTGAACTTATGGAAGCAACTTGAGGTTCAATGTGGTTGGTTGTTTGAGGTGTATGCATATTGATAAATTTATTTTATTCTTGATTGATTGATAGTTTTTTTGGGGTATGGATTCAAATTTTTTAGGAGTTGATGAAGATTTCTCTTCATACTGAATTTTGATAATCACAAAGTGTCATATATAGTTGTATAAAGGATGGATATTTTATCAATAATATTTTATACCTTATGCTAGGTTACAATTCAATGAACACTCTTTGAACATCCACATAAGGAAGAGTAATATTGATTTGTGAGTAAAGAAACTGATAATTCCCTATAAAGTCTTTCACCTTTTCATTTTTCCTTTATTTACATCACACTAAATTAGTTAATATGATTTTAGGTTTAATGTTTACTTGTAATTTTTGGAGGAAGGCCTCAACAAGTTCATTGAAATAATGGATTATGTTATTCAACAGTGAACATAACCATTCTAAAGCCATGTCTTTCAATGGCCTGGGAACAAATTTTATCCAGGAATTTATATTAAAAAATGAAGTCACTATACAAGGCTATATATGCCAATATATGATTTCCAGGGTATCCTTTACATTTTCTTCTCAAATTAGGGTATCTCTATGTTTTATGGCATAGATATTTTTAAAATTTCAAGTGAAAATGGGCTTCTTTTGATATATTACAATGGTTTTCCATTTTGGTTCTAGTTTAATGTGGATATTTGTTGTTGAAGTGAGGTTACATTTTACAATAGTTGGTTAATGATCAAATCATTGGTTGACATGTTTTGGGAATGTGGTGAGCATGGAAAGATTGTGTATGTGATTTGTGGACTACTATGTTGCAAATTTATGAGAGGGGATGAAATTTGAGGTGTCACATGTGAGGACCCAAAACTATAAGGATTTCCAGTGGAAAGGCCTAGTGTTGGAGTTATACCAATGCTTTATTTTATCATTAAGGTGATAGTCAGATTCATGTATGTTGGAATAGAGGCTATGGTTGTAGGGAGGGAGAAATTATTTCCTCCATGACTTTGAGTACATCCCAAAGCTTGAGCCCAACTAGCTATTGTAGCTACATTGACATCAACTATATGAGCTAGGCTACATAAAACCTCTAATCCTTGAGTGTCACTAATCAATTTCCTCATGTTATCTATTATAGGGACCACTATGCTAGCTAGATATTCGGTACTCACATAGTCTTGAAGTCCTTCTAGGAATTTTTCCAATTATTTTAGTTTGTCTTCGGGAACATGGGAAACAACAATCTTGACATCCATAAAAATGGTTATTGTAAGGTTGTCATTGGTATAGTAACATTAGGGATTGATTCCAAAATAGGTTGAGTATTCACAACACTTTACATAAAAGAGTTGGAAGACATGATCCACAGTGGATGTAACAACATCATGGGATGCCATAAGTCTACAACTACATCTCACTAAAGTATTGAAAATAAGATACCAGGTTGGGAAGTGCATACGAGTTTCAAAACACTAAGTGTACCCAAGATGGAAACTAAACAATCAAATAACTACAAAAAAAAACAAGAAGAAACCAAATTCAGACAACAAAAGTATACATAAAACCAAAAAACAATGTGAGAAAATTTTGTTTAAGCTAAAAAAAGTAAGATAAAGCCACCCAAGGGTACCTATGTGCTGGAAAGGGTGTTAGGAATTTTAAAGTTTGGTTGTGTCTAATATTGTTCAAGGTTTTTGAATTTGGTTGCACACAGGTTTGACAATGAATATTTTTTAGAATTTTCTCAATTTATGCCAATGCAAGTGTGTAAATGTGAATTCCTGGTCTAGACCTATACAAACATCATCAAAAAACCCAATGTTAGTCATTAAACAAGTCTAAAACAATCATTCCCCATGCAATTCATTAAAATGCAAATAACAAGAAACAAAGTGAAATTAATCAAATGAAGCTACTAACTCGTGCTCAAGACATTCTAACCAACATCCCATGGGGAAATTGGTGCTAATTTGATGTGGAAAGTAGCCCTTTCCCAATTCCTTGATGAAATTTGATGAATATTGTTGATGATTGTGCTCCTTGATGAAAATTTGACCATAATCTAGCTAAGATTGATAAAATGCTATGAAAACCTTGATGAACAATGGATGAACTTGCCTGAAATCTGTAGATAATCTTGCATAAAGTTGTGGATCCAAAATAATTAGAGGAACTCTCCATTTATAGGAAGGAAGGATGGAGGAATGAGAAACATGAAGCATGTGGGAGTAAAGATGAACCAATAACAATGTGCCATTTGTCAACATGCTATTGAAGAGAGGTGGAGCACATTTTGGTCAATGTGCAAATAAATGCAATTAGGTGGAAATTTAAAATTTTTAAGGTGGCTTGTGGAGGAAGATGTGAAAGAGGAGTTAATGCCACTTGGCTCAAGAAAAAGGACTTGTAAGAGACTTAAATTCCATGTTGGAGGACAAGTCCTTTTGGGAGGGAGATATCAAATTGGAGGAATATTCCAATGAGATGCCCTTTTGAATGAAAATAAGAGATTTTATAAATCAATTAAATTGATTCACATGTGAAAGTTGCAAAATCTAGATGATTTGATGGATTAGAGTTGGAGTTAATTAGGATTTAATTAACTTAGATGGAGATTAGTTTATTTGACATTTGACTTATATTTTTAGATTTATTTAAATCAAATGAGAGGAATAGTGGATATTATATTTAATTAAAGGGTAAGTGCACCAATATGGTTCCCAAAAAGGGGTCTTAAGTGGACAATTTTTTTCTAAAATTAGGAAATACTGACCTTGGACGTGAAATTGAGGATAGTTACACTCAAAATTTTGAGATGGAACAAAAAAAAGGATCAAAGTGCTCTGAGTCTACTTTCTAAACTACTAATTTATTTTTAAAATGGTTGATATTAAGGGGTTCAAAAGAGCGACGTACACAAATTGGTGTTGTTTTTGTTAGAAAAACATAACATAGCAACTCTTGTATGACCCTCGTTCGGTGAACATTTTTGTAGTATTTTTAAAATCGCAATGGTCAGAAGTTAGCTAACAATATGTAGTTGATGCATGATTTTTCTAATAATTTTTTAACGAATATTTGATTTTTTACTAATTTTCAAAGTGGACATTTCCTAAAAAATAGAATTTTGGCCATGCTATCCCTACAAATTTTGGAAACTAATTGAATTTATATTTATTTATTTTTAAAAAATTGTAGAATGAAGTCTAGTTTCTAAAAATGTGATTTATTTGAAAATTCGATGAACGGTTAATTTATAACGAAAAAAATACCAAACACTGCGTTTTGGAAAAAAAAAGACATAACAATAAAATAAATTATGGATGAAAGGCTTAACATTTTTAAAAACTAAAAAAAATTACATCTTTGGATAGCTAAGAGAGAACCCAACATTCCCATGTGTTCGATTTTTTCGATATTGAACCACATACAATCCTAACAATGAGCACGAACTCAATTATGTGAAATATGGTAGATTTTATAAAAACACATCTCTGGTCATTGGGAATGCCTTCCAATCCTTTGGGTTGGTGTTCCAAGGAAAATACCAAGCCTAAGGCTCGGGAATTCACAAAGCAAGATATAACATGAACATGCCATAATGTGCTCACATTATAACAGGCTCGCATTATATTTCAGGTTTGACATTGTTTTTGCTTTTGCGAGAAACATGTCAACTAAGACATAATGCAAGTGCGTTATAACGCGCTGACGTTATGTCCTCTTTTATGTTAAATGCTAATATATTGAGTGTATTCTGATATATTTGTATGTTTGTATGTACATGTAAGCTTGTATGTCATGTATGCATTCTTGTATGTATGTACGTATGTCTGTATGTATCAATGCATATATATTGTATGTATGTATGTAAGATTGTATCTACACATGTATGTATGTATACTTGTATGGATGTAGGATTATATGTACATATGTATTATGCTTGTATGTATGTATTTATGTATGTCTTTAGAGGGAGGGAGAATTTAGAGAGAGAGAGAATATGGAGAGATGGAGAGGGGGTGGGAGGGAGAGACATGAGAGAGAGGGAGTGGGAGAGAAGGGTTTGGAGTGAGAGAGACTTAGCTAGGTAGGGTGGGAGTGATAGAGGGACGGAGAGAGAGAGGGGGGTGGGAGAGAGATATTTGAGAGAGAGGGAGAGAGAGAGAGGGGGGAGAGAGAGAAAGAGAAAAAAAGAGTTATGTAGGTAGGGTGCCAAAGGGAGAGACTTGAGAGTGTGAGGGGGGTGAGAGGGAGTGTGAAAGAGAGGGAGAGGGGTGTGGGAGTGACCTGATAGAGGTAGAGAAAGAGGGAGGTGGATTGAGAGGAACTTATCTAGGTAGGGTGGAAGGGATAGATAGAGAGAGGGGAGAGAGACAAAGAGAGAGTTACTTAGGTAGGTTTCCATAGGGAGAGACCTGAGAGAGAGGGGTGGTGGGAGGGAGAGACATGAGAGAGAGGGAGAGAGAGACTTAGCTAGGTAGGGTGGGAGTGATAGAGGGAGGGAGGGAGAGAGGGGAGTGGGAGATAGAATTGAGAGAGAGAGAGAGAGACAGAGAAAAAAAGAGTTATGTAGGTAGGGTTCCAAATGGAGAGACTTGAGAGTGTGAGGAGGGTGAGAGGGAGAGACTTGGGAGATAGGTATTGAGAGGGAGTGTGTGAGAGAGAGGGAGTGGGAGAGATAGGGAGTGTGAGTGAGAGACCTAAGAGAGGGAGAGGGTGTGGGAGGGAGTGACCTAATAGAGGTAGAGAAAGAGGGGGGTGGAGTGAGAGGGAATTATCTAGGTAGGGTGGAAGGGATAGATAGAGAGAGGGGAGAGCGACAAAGAGAGAGTTATCTAGGTAGGTTGCCAGAGGGAGAGACTTGAGAGAGAGGGGGGGTGGGAGAGACATGAGAGAGAGGGAGTGGGAGAGAAGGGGTTGGAGTGAGAGGGACTTATCTAGGTAGGGTGGGAGTGATAGAGGGAGTAGAGAGAGAG